>JAHXMU010000017.1:2503191-2539815 GCA_019455685.1 Philornis downsi
CAGGCACCATGTTGAGGATCGCACTGTGACCATAACCACTGTTTGACCCCTGTGGCAACACTCTTAGTCTCACCGCCACAGCTGCGGCAGTCTGCATGCTAATTATGGCCAGGGGTATTAAATGCAGAATTACATTTAGTGCATCGGATGGGATGGTGCGGAGCGCACCTGTGATGCACAGACTAGCCATCCTCTGGACCTTGTCCAGTATCCTATAGTACGTGGACTTCTGAAGAGCCTTCCACCAGACGATAACACCATACAACCAGTGAACAATGCGAGGCCTTAATCCCCATTGTTTCCCTATTGCCCTTTTGCACGCATGCCAAAGATTTTGTTATCACTGTTTGTATTTTTCTTTGGGGCAAATGAAACCAGTTCGAGAAATTATTCTGTTCCTACAAAATTATTTTGTTTTTGACAATCTACATACGCCATTACATCATTACCACTATATATCATATATCATCACCATCTATAATATTGTATTTTTAAAGCCATTGGCTCCAAGAAAATTTCTTTAGAAGTGCTCATCTCAGCCGTTAAACGTAGATATATGTTTCATATTATCCAAATGTATTGTACATATATATAGGTATATGTATATCGGACGTCAATAGATTTTAGGAAACTTTTCGTATTTCACTCAAGTTAGATTCTTCCAAGTCGCAGATGTTATATATCAGTGAAGTTACACAAATTGAAAAGAAACACACGGACCTAACAATGTATGGATTATAGTTATTCGTATGGGAGGTACAAGAGGGGCGTGCTCAATTTGCCCATATTTCTAAATTCTGAATGCAGCTATAATAAATTCAACGAATTTAATTTACATCAGCCTACCAATTAGAAATTACAGAGGAAAGATTACATCTCGGTAAATAAGAAAATAAGTCAACATGTGTGGAAGGTATTAGAAACAGCGAGTTGGAAAGTCCCATTTACTATCTCTACGGTCTGTCAAAATATAAACCTGTGCCACGTTTTAAGAAGTTTCATAAAAGACTTGTGACAGTTATCGTGTTTACTGGCTAGCCAGACGGACATCATCCAGTGGAAAAAGTCATTAAAACATTAGTTCAAAAGATATTTGGTACTTTAAATGCTTCCATTTTTCGGATGTTGAACAGTTTTTTAATCTCGTTTACCAAATTTTGGTATAACTTTCCATCTTTGTAAAGAGCAACATAAAGCGTCTTGAATCAGTAAATTTCATATACCACCCAAATATTGTGGCAAAAATCTTTTTTTTATTTTGGTCCAGGCAATGTATAGAAATTACTGGCTGAAATAGTTTATAGAACATAAATAATGGAAACGGACGTGTCAACATTCATACGATATGTTGGAATGCTGGCTCGAAAAAGATCGCCTGCGAGAGGTTTACTATCCACTCTCATCATCTTATAAGATTTTGGGGGAAATGGAACTATATATTGTTTGGAAACGTATTTTTCCCAAGGATTAGATGTGTCTATGTTTGTTGGTATATGTATTAATTAGTTAATCGAATTATGTGAGAAACGAAATGGAGAATTTCACCGAGAATTCTTTGAAGGCACATGTCAATTTTTGGCCATTTGGTTTGTTCATATCCGAGCTACTGCGGTTTGTGTGATATTTCATTGACAGATTCCCTAGTTGTGTAATGGGGCTCATGCCAATGGATGCGGATATGTTCAGACTGTTCAAACTGTGCGAAAAACATGTCAAACATTTAAAATGACACTGATTAAATTTAAACTCCGTGACGAAATCCAATATAGAAAAACAAGGAGAAGCATACGTAGAAGAGACGTGCAGCCTATTATCGCAGCCAACTCGGAAACAGAAACCGGCAGAGAGAGAGAGAGAGTGCGGGAGTGCGTTTATTCAACGGCAGCAGCTGGACATACCGGTGATAATCTCTTGTATATGGTTGCACAATAAATGAATGAACATCGTTGCAATAACATCACTTGTGATCATGTGCCACGGAGGCAGCAGCCGGCCGACGGGGTGCAGAGAGCATTTTCCCTAAACATATGACTCCGATGATCCTGATCGCCATGCTTCTCTCCACTTAATACGAACGTAACTAATTGCAGAAACAATAAAGAGGAATTCATCTCATTAACAAAACTAAAAGTGTGAAGTTTAAATCTTTCTGTTTCTTCCAGCACATATGGCCACTAGCATCTGTGTATACGTGTGTGTGTGTGTGTCGAAATAGCTCAGATGACTGGATCTGGTCGTAGACGATGACGAAGATGGTTTACTGCGTGTTTAAATGTGTTAAATGTGGGTGAAGCCATAAATTTCCTTGTGCGGTAAATGACGTTAATAGAGCCCGGTTTACAGAAATTTAATTAGTTTTTTGTTTTTTTGAACTAAACCTAATTATTGATCCTTTTTTCGTTTCTAACTGTCCTGTCTTTCATTTTCACGAATGGCGGCATTCATTTTCACGTAAAGACAGGACATTCATCTTAACAAATTCATGAATGGCGAATTATCCTTATTGCCGTATGTATATGTTAATTTTGACAGCGGTTCTCGATCGCAATGCAGTTCGCAAAAGTTCTATTTTCTGCAAAGTCCTTACAACCCTTAATACAAAACTTATTGTTATTTTGTGTCATTTGGATTACATTTCTTGTTTAGATAACAAGCTTCAAGAGTCATTATTTTCATTCACACTTTACATTTATTGTTTTTATTTCGGCACACTAACATCGGTATGTGGGAGACTGGAGAGGGAAATCGGATGATATTGTTGTAAGGAGGGTCATGTTTTAAATTGGAGCCAATTGCAGCAATTGCGCAAATAAATTACCTTGTATAGAAAAAAAAAAAACAGATGCAATACCTATTCTACGGCAGATCAATAATATGTCTATGAGCCTAATTTATTAGAAGCATTTGCGTTGCTGAAAGCTTTACTTTTACGCAAACGGTGCACTCGATAGGATAGGATTCGTAAGGCTCTCAGAAGCATGTTAAACGATGTTTTTGTTACCAAATCTATGTCTTGTTTACTACAGCGGTCATGATGAAATGACTACTTCCGTATTATGAAGTAATTATTAATTGTCAATCTTCTTTCTTGCTTGTCTTCCGAGTTTCTGAACAAGAACAAGGGGAGAAATAAGTAGATATCAGCGGTTTTATTATTATTAAGATTAATACGCTCTGCACAACATCAGAGATTAACGCCCGTAACTAAATTCGATTTCAACTGGAACCACCTCCAATATTGAAATTTCGTACGATAAACACACCAAGAAAATTTCCGTACAATTCATCGGGGACATGCTCCCAAAGTGTATCTCTTATGCTCTTCCACCACCGTCATCGACACTCCCGGATCCATCCTGCGACTTGAGGTAGTAGCGGTTTCTGTTACGTAGCCACTTCAAAGACAACGACACGTTTTAGCACCAGATTTGATTTGAAACAACCGATGGACGGACAGCAGTAAGTGTTGTCTTGAAAGAAAAGTCGCTTTAAGCGGCCAAAGCGACACCAAACCAAACACAGAGCCAGTCATATTCGCAGACATGTACTTATGTTCCAACATACCGAACGATCGTCCAAACTATACGTCATGTTTGGGTTGCGCTGTTGAAATGCGCTTCGTTCTTTTGGGAGCAGTGCAAAAATTGGGTGAATTCCATTAGGGATTAAAGAGTTTTGCTCACTTCATGATGAATCGTTTGTGATATATTTTGTGTGGGCGCACAGTGGGATTGTGTAGCAGAAATTCGAAGGGCAAAATGGGTTAGCATGAAATACACTCAATCACCTTATGAGCCATTGCTTAGATAAAATCTTTCTCTTACCAAAGGTGTTATGCTGTCCGCAGACCGACCTTCTTCAAAAACATATTCAGAAATTCCATTAAAGTGACATTTTTAAAGGTCATAAAATGTGTGTAAAGATTACGGAAAATTATTTTGTTGTACAAAATGAAATAAAACCAACAAAGATAGGCTGAAATGTGGAACTCTTTGTTTTTAAAAATTCAGCATCCATTTAAAGTGTAGCTTTAAAATATTAATTAAATATACTGCTGATACAAAATATCACACTACTAATACATACACAACTATTTTCTAAACTGTAAAACGTATTTTTCTAAATATCTAATAATAGTTTATCAGATCTAACCCCAATCATTCCAAGGGCATGGTTGACAAATATAGACATCCAATATTTATAAAAACAGGGCTTTTTGCAAACCTTACCATGAGTCATAAGAATTCCATTTGCATTTCATGTGTGACAGAGCTTCTACTATTCAATGCGCTTATAGTCATTTATATATATATTTAAGCTCTTTGAATGTGATTTACATTCAGATTTATGGTCATTTATATATATATTTAAGCTCTCTGAATGTGATTTATTTACCTCTAAAAGAAACAAAAATTTTTATAGGAATCGAGCATCGCCATATTCCGCACCGCGACCACCTTTAAAGGTTTATATCAAAAATTGTCTCATCAATCTTTCAACTTTATTGCCTAAGACAAAATATCACCCCTCATCATTGCATTTATAACTGGATTTAAAAAAATATCTAATTAAATATGATACACATATAATAAGTGCATGCAGAAAACTTTGTTACAAATCGACAGTTTACGCAAAATGAAGTATTTGTCCCACCGCACTGCATTTCTTGTACCAAACTTCAGCAAACGATGTAACTTAATAATGTCACTTTCATCGGGAAGTTCCGAAGTGCCACATTTACGTATTATTGGAGTAAAACTACTACTCCACTCAAAATTAAAAAAGAAACAAAGCTCTCTGATAAAAGAAAAGAAATCCCCTTTCATTCCATGTATGAGATATGGTAGGGCATCTCACATTCAGTGAGCTTATTCCTACAGTCGTTTTGTAGATTAATCGACAACTCAAAGTAACCGCCAAATAATGATAGCTAGATGTACCGGGATTTGAACCCACGATCGTACGCATGATAGTCGCGTGGTCTAGCCATACCAATATACCTGTTACACATGTAGCGCAGGGTGTAGATGTAATTTAAAAATGGGGTTATAAAGGTTATCTTTCTTTAGAAGTTTGGCCAGGGATATATACACGAGTATATATTTTTTAGATATCCAGCAAGAGGCTGGATATTCATATTCACCTTATATTTGGTTACCTTTCTTCTCGGTGTGATAGTTGTCATTGTTAAGCTATTTGACAGCTTTAAATTGTACGATTTATATTTGACGGTCAAATGTTTACCATATGTTCGACAGCGTTAAATTGCAAAATTTGTACTTGAAACTAATACTGGTCAGGGCTGTGCAATTGTAGGAATTTAAAGTTTTACCGCACATTACGGTTCCAAGAATAATTAAGTAAATAAAGCTAAGATATTTTTGTTATATAGTCTCCAAACAAATGGATTATCCAAGCAAATTGTAAGATATATGCTTTCGGCCGGATTACGTAAAGGCCGCATTTAAAATGAACCATGTTGTCTCATGTTCTCAGATTGTAATATTGGTGTTACCGCTTCTAAACGCCAAAATTTTTATTAAATTTAATTATATCTAATACATATGAATTAGTTGAGTCTGGAATTAACCTTATTTAATCGACTCATATTTTGATATGAATGAATCTGCGACTCCTATTTTAATACGAATGAACCTGCAAAGCTTCCAGAAGTTTATAGTATAGCTTATAGACAACATGATTTGATAAAGTTAGCTCCAGATTGGACCATGTTTTTTATATCCGCCAATCTGGGTTTTATTGTTTTCGGAGGTCTTAATTTTCATCAAAATTTTGCAAATTGTGAACTTGTGTCTCATTGTGATACAGTTGTATTTTGCAATAACGTTTCTAAAAGATGTATTCAAATGAACGCATGCTTAACTTGGGACACTTCTCCTGTGTGTTATATGAATCCTCTGTCCAATAAAATAGAAATATTCCGTGTTTGTCACACCATTTGTAAATATCAAATGCAATAAAATTTACATTCGACATATTCAATGTAGTGGGGAAAAAGCTTATTGTAAGCTTGTATTTTTTAACAGAACTGTGTTTCCAAGTGATGTCCGTTTTACATCACGATTTTCAACTACTTTTCTGTTTCGAATCACTTTTCTGTTTCCTTATACACATCTAGCTCAGGGTTATTAAAGATGGAACGTTTGAAGATGGGGAATCTTCGTTGAAAGCATTGTGAACCGGCAACAAGTGGTTGTGGATTTTTCAGACAAATAAAGTTAATGATGCTCTCTAGCGCAGCATAAAAATTACAATTTTATGTACCTAAATTACAAAATATGGAAGAGGATGATATGTGGTTGAAACAAGACGGTCTCACTTGCCAGACTGAGAAACAAATTAACTGTTGAATGTTTTACACCAAGTTTAGCAATATAGTCATATATCCTTCTGAAAACGACATAGTCATAGATATAAAAGTACAACCGCTTTGGTATCCATTTAAAAAATACTTTGTAATAAAAAATGACATGACATCCTTTTGCGATGGTTAGACTTTAGTAACATTACGTTTATTAATTCGGATATGACCGACTACACCACTGTTGACTGGGTATGACGCTCGTGCTGTTGGTTCTTACTGGCATATTGCCGTGCACAAATCCTCGTGTTACAAGACAGCTCGACACCAACCACCCCATATGAAGAATAAGAAGAAGCGACAGCGGGAGCCACAGTAAAGCGAGTAGAACACAAATAGAGCAATACAACACTGGTCCCAGGATGGTTGATGTTTGCCGCTTTGAGTCTCATATGCTTTAAGCCAAAAGTGACTACAACAACAAGAGTAATATCTTTGGCTGATGTGATAGGACTGGATGCCAACGAAAGCAACAACTCCAACGGTAAGAGCACCGGCTGGTAGTGATGATGCAGCAGCCGCTGGCAGAGTAATTGCAAGCACCGCGGGAGGGTCTACGAGAGAAATACTTAAATCAGTGAACTTCAATAAAGCGTTAAGCACACTTCAAATTCCGCGTCGTTTCTTTCCAATACGCATGTGCAAACTTCGGCTTATTGGCTTCACTGATATTTATAAACATAAAGGCTGTAATCACATTAGTAGAGATCCTTTAGTTATCACCTGTGATGCCGACCAAAAACTGTTCCTCAATCCGATGAAAAAATCACAGCAATCTTGTGCATAGCCTGCGAAAAACTTCGTGCACTCTACATTTCTCGGTTTGTATCACAAAATTATCGTAAGCTGAAGTAGATCCATTTTCTAACTGATTTGGGAAATTGCGATTAGATAAAATTCAAAAGTAGTTAACAAGACCATTCTCTCAGGTGGTCAGTAGTCGGGGTTTTATAAAGTAAATCGTGCTAAGCCATCATAGGGTGTCTCTAAATCGATACCGATCAGTCACAATGATCACATCGGCATGATTTGTTCATTTCTGCAATTCTAACCACCACATCCGATGCCATTCATTGAATGGCTAACAACTACTCCGTACAGCCGAAGATATCAAGCCGGCTAGCCGGTGCGGAGATGCAACTGTAGAGGGGTTATAGGGATGGCAGCATTTGGTAGCCTAATGATTGCATGTGGCTTAAATATCCCACGATCCACGCAGCACGTACAATTTCGGCGTTGGAATCCTCCTTGTAGGCAGATGTTTCCCTACCCGCCCTTGACCGAAGAGAGGAGTACGGGTTTGCTGGAGATTCCACATCAGAAGAACAGTGCAATATTGAATTGTATGATGATGATGTCGATATTGCCATAAAACAACAAAGTGCAAGGTTGCGCATTTCTGAAACGTGTTGATGTCTATTAAGGCGTATAAACATTATTTGCGGCCACAAATTATGAATTTGAACACAGGAATTATGTGCGCGAGCCACTTGAAAAAAAATTAATCATTCTCGATGGAAACTAAATTGATTTAGTTTCAAACAAAAGTGATAACATTCGCAGGAAGGAAACGCCGAAATGTGTTATGACAATTTTATGCCAAACCAATTAAGTCAAATACCGGGACCATTGCATTGCTTTTGCGGCTTTACATCGTTTTTGAGCATTTTCGTCTTGAGCATTTTGGTACGTTCACTATCACTTCTTATCAATGCTGCTTAAATGTTGGGCTGACAAAGATTTAGTAGCAAACAAATATTTGGTAAGCTATGACATGTTTGGTCATCAAAGTTCTTACTTAATTTTTGAATTTCGAATTTAATTTTTCATTTTTCGAATTTTTTTTTTTTTATTTTTTCTTTCATTAAATTAGAGTTCCAAAGATCCAACGATATGTGCGAATTACAAAGTTTAAATAGGCGAATATGTTAATAAAACTACCAGTTCGGTGATATCATTGCGGGCTTGTTGGAGCGCTCATCAACATTTTATTAATTTTGTCAATGCATCACCAACGTCAATCATTCAACAGTGGGCTAGTACGAGTATTATCATTTTGCCATTGGGCAATGGTTTGGTTGCGATACTTTTCCGGAACGAATTCGGTGCAGTTGTCTGTTTAAAACTTGTATTTTATTAGGTTTTTTTAATTCTCTCATGTAAAGGAAATTGTTGGCTATTTATTGTATTCGTATTATGTATAAGGATTAGAGTCAAATAAAAAAAATGATTTTTTGGTGAATACTTGAAAAATGTTCCTCTTTTTCATATTCGCTTTGAAGTTTTTATTCTATTTTGGAATTTTTTTTCTGGTCAAATTTTCATTTTTGATTTTGTCCCATTTTTCATTCATTTATCTATGCTGTGTGGACAGCTAAGCCAAGTTCTCTCCTCATAAGCGCCAGGAGTCTAAATGATCACTTAGCGATCATTTTATCATGCGCCCTACACAAAAATCATTATTGACACGCCCCATTGTTAAAATCAGGACAGTTGCGAAATATATTCTACAGGGTAGAAATATCGCTATCATTATTTGTACGTAAATTGACTAAATAAATTCAAACGATTTTCGACGATAAGCGACATTACATTCACCAACATTACTTAGACATAGTCATCAAAGGTTTTTGATATTCTTTTCGATATGACTCAGTTCGTCAAAGAATTAGCAGTCCAAGGAATTACCAACCAAGGTGGGATAAATACCGTTGCCTGTTGATTTGACATCCTTTGCACCGGACAAGTGAATAGACAAAATGTTTCCATTTAAGCAGATAACGTTACGTGAAAACTCCCTAAGTAATTGTGTTCAGTTTACAGACCGGGCTAATTCCGTAATCCAATAACTTTAATAGATGTTAGTAAACTCAACCACAGCTAAGCTTGTTAAGATCTCGACGAAGTCGAGAATTTGGACAGCTCAAATACGGCCTAAATACACTCAAATACTGCCATATCGAAAAATACGAAGAAATTGTGTCAGCAATAATCGTCAAGAAAAGGGAAAGCGAAAAGGATGCCGATGTTTTAATCCTTAGCACAACATGACTTTTGAAATTTTTGCTTGTCCGTGTTCTCATCGCAGTTGCCATTTTCGCTTTATAAAACATCGTAGGCGTTAACTAGTCTTACCACCGGATTTGCCTTGTAATCCAAATTAAATCGGATCAAAATCAAAAACGTCACATGACAGCAGCACCACTGCGCTGCATAAGCGAGTGCCGAAGAGAATGACTTAAAGATCAACTCGAAGGGATCAGTGTCAAGTTGCATGATATTTGACGAGTTTATTTTCTTTTTGAAATCAGTTGAGTAGAGATGACAACGTAAGATGCAAATCTATGAGGTAAGTGTGGACAGTCAAGTGAATTTGACATTTGAAGTATTCGCATCAATGTGATTTATATCGATATTGTATTTAAATGGTTATTTTTGCATTTTGATTTATATAGATTTATTATAAATCAATCAAGATCACAGAGTTCATATTTCTGATAAATTAATTATAACTAAGTTCTCAAACAAAGGAGTAGAACGCATAAAGTAGCAAAAACAAAAAAATCTTTCAAAATCTTAGCTTCGGCTAGCTAATTCGGAAATGTTATTTTTGTTTTTGTTTTTTTTGTCATATGGGAGAAGTCTGAGTGAAAAATGTGAAATATAATGTAATTGTATAATAGTACAATTTCTGTCGTATAATAACATCAGGTCGGCGTAACTGCGCGTTGCTTACATATAATAATGACGTCTACTGTGTATAAATAAGTACAATATTGCAGGCAGGCAACCTAGCACATGGCAAGAATGAATCTCTTTATTATTGACCGAATTTCTAGTACTGTCCTCATTTAATGCGCCGAGTGAATGTCTGCTATTTTTGTCGTCTTCTGGTTAAAACCAAAAAAGAGAACGCTGAAAGAATAATGGCCTGTATGATGAGTGAAAACGTTGCATCCTTGGGCAAAATATGTAGCAAGTGTTTCCTGTTAGCTCTCGTTATTGCAGTTGGTCGCCGCAACGTGAAATGGAAGATAAAGCACTCGCTTAATCCACTTGTTGCAAGATCGGTGTGCGATCCTGGCGTGCGCCCATTGCACATGTAAGTGTGCCACAAACTCACCAATAGATTTATGTAGAGGGAAATCCTCAAGCGAAATATTTCAAATGTACATATCTTTAACGCCTTCTTCCTCAGGGATACGATGCACTGTGGGAAACGTTGGAATTTTCTTGGGGTGCCAATCCGTATGACTTTATTAATCTCGATAATCTTAAGTTTGATCCGAAGGCGTTTTTATCGGATCAGTTGCTCTCCATGCAGTTCGTGCAGGTAGTTGTATCAAGATTAGTTTAGATTTGGATTTGTTACTTTTCTTAGAGTTTGACAACACGGTGTCTTCGGGTTTTGTTCGAGATGGTTGTAAGCTGATTTTTTATTGTAACAAAAACGGGAAACGCTTCATTTGGAATCACTGCTAACTGCATTATATTGAATTTGTTTCCAATGATTTGCAAAGTTGAAGAAAATATTTTGGTGGATTTAGTTTTGGGACAGATTTTTCTATAATTTGACTAACTTTATGATACGCTTATGTCCAAATTTGTGATTTCATTGTTTTGTCGTTCCTTTAATAAAACTGGTATGCAGTATTTCAGAAATGGATGTGCTATAATAGCTTCATTTGAGTAAATTTATTAGCTAGAGATGGCAAAAAAGCAACAAAACGAGACTATTGCAATAATCGAGGTCATTGCATAATAATAAACGGATCAAGTCGATTTTAAGAAACTCGTTTTTAATTTTCATTTTATGTGTTCTCTACTTTTTTTATTCGGTAAATCAAAGGAGGCTTTGATTCATTTTCAAGTTATTCTTATTTGCATTTACTTGGTAATGCTTCTCAAAAAATACCATTGCATGAAATTTGGGTTAACCTAAAAATAGATTGTACCGCATTTTCCAAGATGATATAAAAAGCGCGGAATGAAATTGAACGGAATATACGTCAACCGATATAGATATATGTAGATGCTTCTAATTTGACTATGAAATTAATTTTATACAAAGCTCCCTTTTGTGTTACAATGACAACTAATTATATGCAATACGAATAGTTTATAGATGAAGAACAAACTTTTTACATTTCCTTTAAATCTGAGTTTCTGGGTTTCATTGTATAATTCATAACCTGCACTAGTTGTAAACAGGATTGCTTTGCATTTCGTAACCAATGATGTGAAAGCATGAAGTATTCTTTTTCAAAATTTTAAATCCCTACAGGCTTTGTTCGGCTTTCAAGTGATAGATAAGAAATAAATACTGCCATTTCCAGGAAGCACTCAGTGAATGCTGTATTGTATATGTAGTATTTTATGCCTTAAAATAAGTACTGAATTTAGAACAAAGTTTTTAAATTTCCACTAAAATATCTACCCATATAGTATTCGCAACTCTCAGTAAAAATTATGAAAAGGAACAATTCAAGTACTAATTTGGTAATTTACAGTACGGAAAGGAATATCCCCAATTTATATATGATCGCCTTAGTTATGGACACGGACATGGACATTGAAAAAATTTGAAAAATTTGGTTTATCACAGAAGAAACTACATTTGTCAGTTGCGACATGACTAAAGCTATTCGCTCATAGTTTTTATGCATGGTTTGTTGGATGAAGAAAGGAGCGCAGGATCGAAACGGCTAAAGAATCAAATGTTAATGGTATTGTATAACTGAAACTAACAAATGAGACTCGCGAACTAAAGAACACAATTGTTTAGTCTCACTCAAACTGTATGATAAAATTCAAATCAGAAATCTAAATACTCTAATTGAAATACCTGCACACTTAGTAGCAGAGAATTTGAAATATTGATTTTTTAAATTTGTAATATTAAATTAATTGTTAACGATATCAAATTAGACATAAAACTGAATTTGATATGTCAAAAGACTTTCACATAAACGTTTTAAACGACCACTATATCATTTTTTAAGACGGATGTTATTTAGGCCGGGTTAAGTTGACGCAGCAATAAATTAAATATGGTCTTGATATAAAAGAAACCACTAAATATATTTCTCCAATATCATAGGTTATACCAAATATTAGTTTACCATTTGCTGCGTGCGTTTTTCAAAATCATCATCTACTATCTCCATCAAATTGATTCTACAACTATCGTCATATCGATGTTAGGTCGAGAATCATAGAATTTGGGACAAATGATCTTAGACGAATCAAACTGGCTAATGACACTTACCTTCTTACTGCTCATTTGTGCATATTTTCTTTGTGAAAGCGTACAGCGTATATGTTTGAAGTAAGGGGTGATGTTCAGAATGAGAACGTCATTTGCAATAAGTCATCAATAATTTTTGTAAAAATTCGAAATGGCTGTCAATTTGTTGTTTTAGAAAAAATTTCAAAGAAAATGTAGTTTTCAGCTCATGCTCTCAACACCACCGCCTGCATAAATATTATCATTCGCCACAGACCGAGTGAATAGTGGTTGTTCCCTTAGTCAGTAACATCCACTGTAGATTAAATCCTCGGAAAATGGTGATGAATGAAAATAATATGGAAAATGTTTCCCCTTTTTCTATCGCGAGCTATGTTCACACAATTGCTGTGAACTTAAAAAGTCTAGTATTTCCACGACGAATGCAGGAGCGGTTGCCATCGAGCTCTCACTATCGTCACCGAGCTCATCGTCATTGCAAAATTGCTTCTCTACAACGAAATTTCCAAATAGAAACGTCCATGTCGAGCATTGCTCTATTTGCCAAAAGGAAATTGTCATGTACACTGTGCCAGAAAAGTCCACGTACGGCGAACAGCGGCAAATTAAGCTATCGGCGAACAATTAAATAAAAATGACAAGTGGACATATTGGGGTAATTGCAAAATTGTTTATATGTAGCCAATCATATTATGGCATAAAAATCTAATTCAGAATGGCGGCATGAACGGCATGAGGAATCTTTAGTGTGACAACACTAGAAAAGAAACAACAAACAACCAGTTTTTCCACCACGTCCTGTGTTTGAAACGAGTTTTTATCACTTTTATAACAACCTAACAAAATGCGTGGCATTGCGACGTAAAATAGTAATTCATTGTTACTGCACCTGCATTATGATGACTCTTATTTTAAAGCATCCGAAAAGATTAGGTCTCAGTCACCATTTTTATTCTGATACACAAAAAATGATTTAAAAAAAGATTAAGTCAGAGTTTGTATTTACCCACTCATTACTCATGCTAAATGAGCAATGATATGAACACAATATCCACGACGGTGGGCAGTTATCTACGAACACAACTCATTACTCATGCGTAATGTGAAACTAGTCTATATTTTACCCTTACCAATGAGAAATAAATCGCCGTCTTTATTGATGAAAAGTAAAGTGAAAAAATTACGATTGCCTTCGAATTATGTTAATCATACTATGCCCCATTAGATTTGTCCGAAATGCTCCCAACAAACTTCTGCAGGATACCCGGACTTTTGTACCGTAGTGTACATGTAGTAGAAATCTACCCATTTGTGCCTAACCAAATTCACATGCATATATGTAGAAGTATATATGTAGTATGTGGGCATACTACTACGTACACATGTACATTCGCTCCTATTGAAATCAGTTGTATATTTTGATGTAAACAGATTTAAGGACAGCCATGATAGGGCAACCATGGGCACTCACAAAAGATTGACAGACGTATCTACGTTCTCCTCTTGCGGTACATTGATAAGCGCATAAATTGGCGTGAAGCGTGCAAAATTGCTGCTGACAAAAAGTTCCTTCCACTCTCACACATTCCCCGTACGGGTGTCACTTCTTACCGTATCTGTATGTATTACTTGCATTTATAAGGCAGAGCAATATATGTGATACATTTGTGCCGACAATTCATTCGACTATTTTTATTGTTCTCGTCTAAAATGTAGCGATACTTTCGCCACTTTTTAGCAAACGAGCAGCTGCGTATTGCAAGCTTTGGTTCCTGTTGCAGCTTGCCCTGTACCTTATGTTGTTTAACTGGAAGATGGATGGTCGATTTTTCCCTATGAACGATTTAATGATGGTTCATTTAGGGTTCCGATGTTACGCTTATTTTGCTCTGCTTGGTGGATGTTTGCTTAGTTGTTTAGAGACGGTTGGTGGCTCGGCGAATGCCTGCTGTTGGCAGTAGACTTTTGGTTGAGATTTTGATTAGGACACCGAATCGAATATCGAGGGAATTAGTCGCGAAACAGTGCACGACACATTGACGCATATAGGTGGCCTTTGATAATCGGAATAGTTGGATGGAAATTACCTGGTTAGCAGGCGTACGAAAAATGGTTCCAGAATTTTTCTACATTTTGGTTTTAACCATCTGCTTACCCTCGTATGCTATGTACATACAATTTCTCGATAGCTATAGTATTACTCATATTGAAAATCAACTGTATCCAAACACAGTAAAATATCAAGATATTTAATTAAACTGTATTAAAAATCAATGAGGCTGGCTATAAAATCACCAGAAACCTACACTGTGCATATTTTTTTACGTTTTGATGTTTTTTCTTACCTATTATGTACCTTGAGTTTGATATGGAAAGATTGGTTTTGATTATGGTTCGTGAGGCGCCGGTACGATGAAGGGTCCATATATTTTCCAAAATATTTTTCACTCGAAGACTCCTAGCACTGATTCATCCGCTTGTGCCATAAGTTGAAGCTTTATAATCGACGAAAACAATTTAATAGACTTGTCGATTACTCGACTATTCGATATATAAAATCAAATATAAACAAGAATAAAACATTATTTTATTGTGAAATAAATATGATCGTGTTTATGTACTAATTCGGTGAGGCCTTTGTTCATTTTATTTAGGACTTTTATATAAGTTTTCCGATCTCCTAGCATTTAAGAGAAAAAATGTTAGTTATGCCACATTTTTTGAGGCCTCATTTTAATACTAATGTGTAAGAGCACTGCTTGCCAATAAATGTTACTATGGGCGTAACAAGTAATGCAATCACAAAGACCCCTATCGACAAACAAAAACTAAACTGTACCTGACGCTAATCCAATCTTTATTGCTGCATGGCGCAGAATACTGGCCAGAAGATGACATACCGGATGAATCGGTTCTGGAAGTCTTCGGAAGCAAGATACTCTTAATAGATAATAGATAATATAGACCCGTCATCATATTATCTGTATGAGCTGTATACCGATACTAAGATGGTCAAGCGCTTCAAAATACAGTGATTGCGTAGGCCGGGTTATGTTGTGCGGACTCCAACGCCCCATCACTATAACTGCATTCGAAGGAACATTCTTCTGAAGCACTGTACAAATTGGTGTGATGAATTAGAGAAAAAACGCAGAACACCGAAGTGTTTGACGTAATTATCTACGTGCGACGCATAATAGCCATCTAAGCTCGTACGTAAATGACTGGATCATCATTTTGTATTCATTGGTATATTTTACCACTTTGAAATTGGCAATTATTGAAAGTTACTTACAAAATCTTCATCAACATTCTTCAGTTTGCAAGAACTTATCGTTAACTTACTTTGTTTTATTTTATTCCTTTCATAACAAACGTCTCCTTTTGTGACAATCTTGCCTGCCGAGAATGTAATACTGCAGTAAGTTTTGACTTGTGCTGGATGTATGCGATCGAATGTTGGTGTAGAAGATTGGTCTTTTTATGTGATATGGAAATCATAAATTGTGAGTAAGAAATAATTTTGTATTAGGTGCGCAACTAAGTTCCCGCTGTTTGCTAATAGATGGCGCCAGCTGTAAGGGCTAATCGATTCGGCCATAACCTCAACGCCATGAGTACAGCTTAGGCATATGGTAAACATACCGCCTCGACACATTAGTGATTTTCTTTTGACATCATACTATTTTGGTTGTGTGAATATGTATGATTTTGTGGCAAATAATCGTCATATGCAGGAAGTATTGATTTTTTTCTTTCAATCGACAAAAACGACGCCTGAAGCTGAGACGAAAAACCTTCGAAGACACCAATGATGGGGGTCCGTGTCAAATGCAGGTAGAGCTTGCTTCAGTGTTAGGAATTATCCGCCAAGCCATTTCCAAGCGATTGCATGAGTTGAGAAGATTCAAAAGCAAGGAACTTGGGTTCGTTATGCTTCAGCGACAAAAAGAAAAATTGATTCATTACAGCAATCCAAAGATAAGAAAATCATGAAAGCTGTCCGGTCATGATTCTACGTATTCGGCCAAATATTCGCGCTGCGAAGGTTATTCTCTGTGTTTGATGGAACCAGGTTCATTTTATTTATTACGAGCTGTTGAAACCAAGCGAAACCCTCACTGGGGTATCGACTTCAATTAATGCGATTGAGCCGGGCTCTGCGCAAGAAACGCCCACAATACGCGGAGAGGTACGAAAAAGTTATTTTTCAGCATGACAAAGCTCAGCCTTACGTGGCCAAGCCTATTAAAACCTACCTGGAAACGCTGAAATGGCAAGTCTTGCCCCATCCGCCATATTCTCCAGATATTGTGTCATCCGATTGTCACTTGTTCCGTTCGATGGCACAGATTCGTGGGTAGCCTCAAAAGATGAACAGTCTTACCGTGACGGAATTCGAGATTTGCCAGAAAGATGGGAAAAAGTAATAGCTAGCGATGGGCAATACATTCTATGAATCATTTGTTAACATGTTCTCATAATAAAGTTTTTATAAAAAAAAAAATAGCCAGAACTTAGTTGGGCACCATATAAAATCAGCTATTTTGCATGTTGGATGTTTGAAATGATCAATATAGTTCGTCTAGTTACAGTGTTTGCTTAAGATTTTTGAAAAGTAATTGCTTTCAATATTTATATGTCAGTACATATAATTCAAAAATTGTGAGAAATAATTTTTATTGAAGTTCAGGGTGATTTGTTTGGGCGTTATCAGTAAAGGTGGGGCAAACTCTCCCACTACCACAAGTTGCATACAAATCATTACAATTACAATTTTTTTATCCAAATACCGCTCTTAACTACAGTTTTAGGCAGAATTATAGTGTGAAAATTTTAGCCGCATATCATTCAGCCAGATTTTAAGTGAGTGGGACATTGAATTTCCAAATTATAGACGCATAAAATTAAACATCTGCGTTATCCTGGATGATATTGGCGGTTTACCCCTAATAATACTGCCATTAATATTCCACTAACTGAATTATTGCCGAAAGCGAATATTTGTAACTGTTTTTGATGTGTTATGAAGAAGGGTTTATATTATGTGATATCAGAAAGGATGGAATTGGTACCGTGTTAACCCAGAAAAATGCACAAGGTATTGAAAAGGCAACCACTTTCTTGTCTCACAAACTGCCAACAAAACTACCCGATAATTGTACTTGAGAGTATCGCTGTAATTATGGCAGTAAGAAAATTTCGGTCCTAAACAGATCAGGTTAGTTTGAGGTAGCTTAAATTTTATAGCAGAACATCGCAAAGGCATATATACCTATATTATAACGAGGGACGCATTGTCGCGAGGGCATGAGTTGGAATCAATTGACTTGATAAATCCTGGCAGTAGGCATAAACGTGAAAGCCTTGATGCGGAAAAATATGCCAAATTGCGTGAAAATACAAAAAAAACTGGATTACCGCGCAATAAAATCAAACACAGCCATATTTTCAACCTTACGCATTTCGAGAAAGGTAATATAGATGAATCTGCTTCGTGGAAATTGTAGTCTCTGAAGAGCTAACGAACGGAGGTAGTCTAATTTCTGACGCTAAAAAATGTATTCAAAATTGCGGGTTATGCAGATCGCATGACATGCCACCATTTTAAATCCACTATTACAAAGTAGAGTTACTGTTCAAAACTATAAAAATTATTTTGAAAATGAAACGGATTGCAAGACTCTCAAGACCTAACATCCAAAAACATCAGATAACTTGAGGCACTGAGTTAAATAGAATGTTAACCCACACTATTCCCGTTAACGGAGTCAAACTGTTAGGGGTTGGCGAGCCCAACTAGCAGGGTTTTTGAAAATTACATAGTTGATATGATATTCGGAAGCAGAAAATGCGTTATACTCTTGAACCGTCGATCAATCTATCAGTAACAAAGCAATTGGTCGATGAAAATGCATAAAAACTATGTTAACGAAAGAAACAAGTTAATAAAGTTGTAACACTGCGACTGCGCATTATTCACAAGCCGACTGATCGCTGAATGGTGCGAGGAGGAGAGTGATCATTACTCGGTCGAATGATCGGTGGTCATCGTCGTCATCAGTTGTTGTCGAATCTGCGAGAAGTGGTTGAGGGCAGGGGACCTCGCATTTTGTCAGACTTTGAGGCATTTCAGACCAGCCATCGTGTCGGCAGTGCAATCGTTACGAAGTTCATCTTCCAATCCCTGTGCTTACTGTTGCTGCTTACTGTTGTGTGGAACATGCAATTTGCCTTGTGCTGTCGAAGACAGCGCGCGAATCGGCTTTGATCATTTTACGGTTGTTTAAAGATTTCTTTGTTCTCCGTCGCCACAAGAATAGGAAATATCAGTTGTATAAGAAAGCGATGGAGCAACAACTATTTTTACAACAGCAACGGCTGCAATAACAACTATTACATATACGATGGTAGTGTAGTAATTGGAGGTGGATGTAAGCTCTTCTGCTCCACGAGATCACCCTTAGCCTTAATGTTGGATATGTAGATCGATCCCTGAAATGAGATAAGACGAAATAAGAAACACCGCCGTCGATCATGGACATACCAGAGGCAGCCACACTCTCGTTTCGAATAGACGATGATGATGACTCATTTGGATTATGAGTTATGGCCGGCAGAATGCTAACTGCGGAGAGTTTCGTGGCCACATTTGTGTGCGCACTTGAGCACGTCGTAAGCTTGACAAATCCAAATAGCGGTCAGTGCGGTTCTCCTCTCTGTCTTTCTTGTTGGCGATGGTGGGCAATCGTTGGTCCGGCACTGATGTTATTGTTGTTGTTATTGCCGGTATATTTGACAGCATTTGCACCATTTGTTTCTCTTGCAACGCTTTGATGTTTCCCCGCTTCGGCAATTACAGTTTGCGTTATATTTATTATTATGTAGCTGACATTGTATTTTTTTTGTTATTTTCGTTTCTTCAATTTTTTTGCAGTTGTACAATATTAACAGACACAATTGTAAATTAGCTTTTCGTACATTTCCTACACAACGGCTTCGAATCTTCTTTGCAGAGTTGCAGAGTTATTGCCCACAGATTTGGTTATTCAAACACTAATGTTCCCTTGGACGGACGTACACTTTAACATCAGCTGTAGTAGTCCAGACTACAAGCTGTATCAACAGCAACAAATTTTTACTAAAAAGCCAGTTTAAGTTTATTTCTAAAGGTCGTGTCCGATACAGAGTCTCTTATTCAGTTATGAATATTGATTTTGGTGTAAATTCTCGGAATTTTTTACCTTCACATAGGGAGATTGTGTTTTAATAGTCCCACTGATTCAGATGAGGTTATATACCAAGATATATGAGAAATTTGCAATCCATAGAAAAAGAATCATTCAGACAATTAAAGCAATTGGGCCATGCTCGTCTAGCTGCTCAGCTGTTGGGTGACCAACACGTATACAAAGTTTATATTACAAACGGCCCTGAATATAAAATATTATTGATTAGTAATTTTTTTCTAAGATGTAGTCTTTGACAAAAATTAATAAAGCATCGAATTTTGGATCATGTTTGCGTTGTATTTCTTAGAAATTGTTAAAGGTCAATTTGAATTTGCTATACTGAGCTATATATTGTATGATAAGAAAAACGCAGTCATTTTTAAAGTAAACAAATTTCCTTGCATTCCATGAATAATATATTTGACAGCTTCTCACATTCAGTGAGCCCAAACTTTCTTTTTTAGTATTATTTAAGTAAGTTTTAAAGTACATTTATGTTCTTATTCATTCTTAAAAATATATAAGAGAAACATGTCTATGTGAAGTGAAATTTAATCGGGACTGACTTAGATCACACAAAAACCACATACCGGTCCTTATTGTATACATATAAAAATTATATATATTACAATTATATACTTACAATTTGTAGACAAAAATACATTTATCAGGCTTTTGATTTACATGTACAAATTACAACACAGGTCAGTCCAATTTTCCCCCTCTAGCTTCCGAAATAATGCATTGGTTCACATTAACATTAACAACAACAAGGAATGATTTTAATTTTCTCTTATATAGGGGCGCATAAGTAACGTTAAGATTTTAGAAAATGTCAGTCTTGGTCGTTACAGGTGCCAACATTGGTGTTGGAGACACAGCACACGAAAATTCAGCACATGGCCACTTGTGTGGTCTGACCTCCCGCTCTTGTTGTGTACAGGTACATGATTTTCATCAGGAATGATTTGTATTAGCAAGTAATAAATATCGTCATTAAAGACAATTATAGACAATTGGGCATTGTTTGCGACACGTTTTGTGTCTCGATTGAAACAAGATGCCCTGTATGCGGACATAATAGACTAACAGCACAAAAATGAGTTGGATAAAGTCACTCTGTAACACTCACTAATTCGAATATAATTTCCCTTACACACCTTATTATGGGATTCACAACCAAAACCATTCGGAGACCACCAACACACCGCATCAAAGACCAAATGCCGAATTGTGAAGAGCGGAGGTTGTCTGTGAAGACTCGAAATGTCATTGCAAAAGTGTCACTCCATTGACAAAAAGAACGTCCCTTCTGAGCCAAAGTCAGAGAGAGATGGAGGATGCAGTTAACCTCGATACAAGTGCGGAGCCATACACCTACCAAGGATCGGACGAATTTGAGCTGCAATCCTTGAAGCGAAGCAGATCAAAGCATTTCAATTATGTGTGCCCAGCGGGTGTCGCTGTTACCACATACAAAACGTCCACATTCACACTCTCATGCTTATGCACTGGGCCATTGGCGTTTTCAAATAACATCTTCGTCGGTTGTCGCTGTATGGGAGGTTTCATACTCTGCCTACAAGAGTGTTAATATGTAACAACCCTCCCTCTTTTTATAGATCGCAAGGCAAGACAACACAACAATATCGGTAATTGATCGTCTTCTATGACTTTGTTGTTCGGCACCTTTTCAAGGATCTGCAATTGACTGAGTGTGTCTTCCTCTTTTCCGCATGGATTTCCCTTTATATTGCGTGGACGTCATTTGTCGGACATTGGCCAATTAATTGTTCAGTTGTCACACAGTAGCAAAACTGCGGGTACTGAAACAAAACTGTGTGCCACTCTGTGTGGGCCACCCAAGAAGCGATGTGTGCGTTGTCGATCAGCCAGAAGGAAACAACTAACAATCTGAGTTTTGTGTGGGCCTTCAAGACGCACTTTATCATCACCATAGGTCCATTAACAAAAAACTTGTTGAAATACTATTGGCGACATCGTCACCTAAAGAAATTTGATTTATGACTACATTAGAAAAGGAACAACTACACATTTTCATGTCTTCGGCTCAACTTGCGGAAGAAAAAATATTTAAGATCCACAATAGATGTTGTAATGCTATATAAAAACTACCGTGAAGATAAATTACCTATTCAGTGTATCTAACTGCAAACGACTAAAGAATTTTCAATATTTTATAACGAAACCAAGTAAATTCAAACATCACAATGTGATGTTAGACACAAACGATTGTCCTTAAATTGCGTTTAAAATTTATATATTATCATCTTGAGGATATATTTCTTGAGGATATATATATTATTATATTTAAAATAATTCAATTTAATATAAAATATATATATACAATTTTAATCATAAATTTTTAAAAATATTTTTCGCCCCTTAAAACGTAGCAAAAAACGTGGATTTTGGCAGAATTTTTCTGAAAGAGAAAAAAGGCCAAATATGTATGTTCCATATCTTGTTTTACTTCCTAATTTAACGCAAAAATTAATGTCATATCGGACATTTTAAACCCCATCTATCGTAGATGGTTAAAATTTAATAAAGCTTCAATATATGTCTTTTTAGTAAAAATAGAACAACTATTGGATGAAACTTTTTTTTATTACTTGGGACTAATTCTATTTCATAAATTTGCAATTATTTCAAATAAATTTGTATAATAAAAATATTTAATTCAAATAAGACATATAATCCAAAGTTAGATTTTAAATTAGCAAAAATCTAATCAATTTGTGGGCGCCGACTACGAAACTTCTATGATCCTAAAGTAAAACCGGGGAGGAGGAGAGTGCTCGTTTGTAAGAAGCACAATGTAATGACATTAGCACTGCTTGCTACCGTGAGAAGTTTCTCACATTTAGTACGGCGGGTGCCAAAGTCAATTCAGAAAAATTTACTACGACAATCAATTCGTAATAGGGATAAATGAATATTTGACGAATTAGGGCTAATTAGTACGCACTATTACTGTCAACTACCAAACTAACAATATCTTAATTAAATTGTGATGAAGACGTTGGGAACCCTTGACTCCCAACTGAACCCTTTTCCACAGTGGAAGTTTTTTTAATCCAAATGGAGCAAATGGAGAAATACAAAGTCATCAATTAATTTTTGTAATAATTTTTCTTTAATAATATTTCAAACAAAAACCATTTATAATAAAAATTATGCTACTGTCCATATAATCTATAAAATTAACATTAAACACAGTCTCAAGATTCAATGGCCACCACTAGGAGATGGAAATTATACAGTCAGATATAGATCACTTGCTTAGAAAGTCGTGTTTTTTATGATAGGAAAACGAGGCACAGAATGGTGGAACACAGCATTACATAAATTAACGGTAATAAAGGCAAAAAATTGTGATTAACAGCTAATAAATGTGATAGATTTGGAAATCAGTCAATAGGGGACAGATCATTCAGGCAGTTAAAAACCAAAATAGGGATAGGTCACAGAGGCGGCGGCAGCACCAGCAGATTTGGTGTCAGCCATCGGCTGATGGTAGGAGTTTACGTGATTTGCGGCTGGTGGTGGGAAGAACGATCCCGCCAAGTTGTAAGAGTCCCAAGATGACGGATGTGGATGGCTATCAGGTGAGGTGCCAGAACCGAACTGGGTGCGCAATTGTTCTGCGGGTGAAGCACTGAAGGAGACGGAGCTTGGCATAGAGTAGGTAGTAGAGCTGGGGTAGGTGATGGAGTTTTGTGCAATAGACGACGGACCGTAGGAAGATGTGTTTATATAGTTTGAATTGGAAACCGACGCTGTTGGATTCGTTTGAGGTTGATGATTAGGAGATAGTGAAGCTGAACTATATCCTGAGCTGCCAGTCGGTGACATCGAAGGAGCTAATCCTGTGGGGTGGGCATATGTGTGATTTTGATCGAAACTTGATTTGGCTTGTTGTACTGTACTCAATGAAGACCATGTCGGAGTCTGCGCATATAGGCTCATATTATGCGATTGATTTAATACCGAAGTTGCGGACATGTGATGAGCAGCAGCGGAATATTGAGATGCGGCAGAGGCAGCGAAGGAAGAGGAGGTACAGAAACTGCCAACTTGTTGAGTGTTCAATTGTTTGCGTAGGCGAGCACGTCTGTTTGAGAACCAAACTTGAACACGAGCCTCTGTAAGGCCGGTAGATTGAGCCAACTCTTCTCTAGTGTATACATCAGGATACTGTGTACGGGCAAACACGCGCTCCAAAGCATCGACCTGCTCGTTGTTGAATGTGGTGCGGGAACGACGTTGTTTACGCTTTAGCTCTACTCCAGGTTCAGTGTCATCATCACTATCGTCACCAGAGTGGCTGGACAAGGGCCCTAAGATACCATCAATTGAGTGTCCGTTAGTCTCGCTGCGACCACCTCCGCGAAGCAGACGACTGATGGAACTGACGGAGGGAGCAGTGTTCTTATCGCACATTCCGGATTCGATCAATTTTGCGCGAATCTCCCAGCTGAAAATGCCTGGATTTTCCTGTTTCATTTCTTCAATTCTTATTTCAATATCAGGAGTGGCAACGCGGGGTTTACTGCCTCCAATCACACCAGGTCGTATGGATCCCGTTTCTTGGTATCGATTTAGAATTTTCGAAACGCATCCATGGGAAACACGAAGCTGGCGGGAAATGACGCACGGTCGAACACCGGCCGCAGCCATTTCAACGATTTGACGCCGAATGTGATTGGGCAAGGGACGGCCATTAATAAAAACACCGCCTAACTGATTGACACGACCTTGTCCTGAAATAGATCAAAATAAGATTTCCATTAACATTTGCCCGATTACGAAAACAATTGAGGCGGATCTAAGGTATTTCTTAAGTGGGATTAAACCTCCCGAGTAGTAATTGCTCTATTTACCAGCAGACACAAAAGGCAAAACAATGTACTCAATGAACACTATTCGAATGCAATCTGTGCACACATGCAATACGGAAATCCTCTCAGCTCACTCATCGGCGAGCACAAAGGGACGATCTATTTGGACAACGTTTAAGAACAATTAACTTTTGTTCGTAACGAAACAATGCACACAGATCGCATGGCTAAGCTGGGACATGCAAATTCATGCAATATCCAAAAAGGGATTTAATGGAATTATAATAAAAGTACATCGATATGCGAACAGACACCGATACTACAGAAGTGCCTGGGAAATCATCCATCCAGCTGTGTCAGCTAATAACACAAGAAAAGAAACGCACGTTTAAAGCATCAGCGAAGAAAGTTTAGTATTCTCCGCAGAAGATCAAAGCTTGCGGCTATCGCGCCGTGCCGTCTGGCACAGCCAGAAGAGAGCTATACGTGTGTATGTATGTACGTGATCATGTGTTCTGAGTGTGTGTCAAGCACGATCATTTCATGCGGTGACGTCGAAGCCGAAGGTTATTGCTCGGCTTGGGGAACCGGCATCAGTAACGATGGAGCTTCTTTCTTCTACAGTACCATCAATATAATGGCCATGATCAACGTAATGTTGATTCTTTGAAAGTGATTGTGGTCTGTTGCTGGAAGAGAAACGTTTTCATCCTCCACTCCACCTGCTTCCCAGGCCCAACGTGATATAGGCAGAAAACAAGTGTGAGGAGTTTTAAGCGCGATAAGAGATACCATGACATGGCGCCGTTTGATACTTAAGTCAAATATCCATTGCAATATTTACCTTGAAAGGGATATCCAGCAAAATATGGAGTCATACTTAGAGCTGAAACGGCCATACTCGGCGATGACAATGTTGCAAATATGTCGATATCTACGTAAATCCACAAAGACGTCAAATGTCGTTTACAATTTGCTTCCAACTACTTTCAACAACACTATATTTTGTTTCGTCACATATGTATGTATATAGACAGACTGTTCCGTTGCAGCTTCGGATAGAGAGCGAGATCCGACGCCGACCTGTATCGGTTGGATGGCTTGTTGATACTGATTTCGGAACGGTCACCGCTCGAGGTAAAACTAAACTCTGAGATTCTCTCTTTGCACACGTACAATGAACAGAGCGAAAGAAGGCTCACAAAACCAACAAACAAACCCACGCTGAGCTCTTGTATTAGAGCACAAGGCCGAAAGAGATAGCAACAATTGCCATGCTGATCTTAGGTCGCAACTTCCTCAGAGTACTCTTTCCCATAACGACCTCAGTGCGAAAGAGAGCACACCCAATAGGAACAATGGCTGCCGCACATGTTACATTTCATTCTCGCCCTTGGGAGTGCTTCGTATCTGGTTGAACCATCCCCCTAATGATGTGGCTGACTGCTCGAATGCAGTCAGATGTGGAAACCAATCTTGTTTGCAAAAATGGCTGTTCATCGATTTTCCACAGTCATTTAACATTCGCTTTTGAAGTTACGACCTATGCCGACAGTTGCTTTGATTTCACTTAGCTTCTGATTACATTTCGTTGTGTTCTTACGTGGGGTAAGAGTTCGGTTTTCCATTTTGTTGTTGCACGGATACTTCTTTGACCCGAAAATCTATTAAATGTGTTGTAAGTTTGACACTCCATTGCAAACTACTAGCTTTCTGCTATTCAAAAATGGAAGTTTTGATTGATCTGCATGACAATTTGCTGTGAACGTTATTGGCGATTTGCTGTAAACGTTTTCTGTTCGGTGATGGAGATATATTTCGTCTTCGTTATCGATAATGTTCGCCTCTAAAAGTGCGTAGCGGTATCTTATACCTGCACTGGAAAAAAGGTGCAAACCTTTTATGAAAATATTCTTTATATTATATTTACGCAACCGATACTAAATAATCACGTACTTGAAAAGTAGTTGAAATAATTCTTCAAGCTATGTTCTATATTTTCATATTATTAGCTAAACCACAGCCAAGAATGACAACATGACTTATGACAACATTCCATCTAAAACTGTTTTAGGAACTTGTGATATTATTACACCACATTTGGCAAAGATTTTCAATAATATTATAGTGAGCAGATTATACCCAGACATGATAAAAATCCATAAAAACATTCAACATCAGTAAATTATTATAGACAAAATAGCAATATTGCCTATATTTAACAACATTTTTGAAAGAATAATGCACGACCAATTACTAATGTACCTAGAAAGGCATAATTTTATAAACGATTATCAGAATGGTTTTAGAAAGGGCTGAGGCACTGAGGAAGCAGCTATAAATGTAGTAAATGCTATATGTAAAGGATTAGATGATAATCATAAGGGAGTAATTGGAGTGTTTTATGATTTCACGAAAGCGTTTGACCTAATTGATCACAACATTTTGTTGCAAAAACTAAAATTTTATGGAATTTCTCCATAAGCCATATCTCTTTCAGGCAGCTACCTTCGGAACCGGAAACAATTTGTAAGTTTTAATGGTTGTAAAAGTTCATTACAAGATGTTCAATATGGTGTACCGCAGGGTAGTGTACTTGGACCCTTGTTATTTACAATATATATCAATGATATAGGAAACCTTGGATTGACAGGAAAACTATTTATGTACCTATATGCAGATGACTTGTGCCTTATATACCCTTACCAGCACGAGACAGTTGCCAGACCGTATATTGAACGTGACGCGTCCTTGATATATGAATTTGTTCAAATAAACAAACTAGTCCTAAATGCCACAAAAACAAAGTTGGTACGATTTAGGCCTTATTGTGATCACAACAACCATTTTTCTATATATATTAATGGTAACATTATCCAAGAAGTCGATTGTGTCCAGTATTTAGGTATATTTCTGCAAAATAATCTGTGCTGGGATACACACATTAAACATTTAAAAGACAAATCAACTCAAGTAGTAGGTATTTTGTATAAATTCAAAAATAAGTTTAATAGAACAGTGAAACTTTTAATATACGAAACTTTAATTCAAAGTATTTTGTTTTATATGGGTATAAAAAAAAGTACAGAACTGAAATCTTTACAAAGAATTCAAAACAAAGCCTTGAAAGCTGTGGCAAATCTGCCTTTAACATATTCAACACTTTCGCTATACAGAAGCATATTCCCTAGCATTTTACCTGTGCATTGTACTTACCTAATGAAACTTCTTATGTATGTATTCAAATGCTTACACAATATAGGACATCACACCATACATTTTGCTATCAACCAACAAGTGTTCAGTACCAGAAATAGTAGTAACTTGAGTGTAGCAAAGTGTAGACTTGAAATTACGAAGCAGAGAATTGAGTATTCGGGTAGCCATGCGTATAATAATTTACCTCAAAATTTAAAAATCGCAAATAATATTCTAACATTCAAATATTTGTTGAAAAATCACTTACTGCAGAATGTTGAAGGAATTCTTATTTAAACTTTTGTTTGTATGCTAAATATGAATTAATTTTAAAAATTTTTAATAATTTTTCTGTAACATAATTGTAAAAGATATTGAATTTTACTGCCAACTTGCCTCTATAATGTCTATTTTAGACGCTGGGGCGTAACTTGTTAAAACTTATATTAATATATATATTATTATTCTACAGTATTGTACAGTTTAATAATAAAAATTTGTTATTGTTAAAAAAAAAAAAAAAAAATCCGTGGCATAATCTTATATATTGAGAAATGCTAAAAAGGAAATGTCAAAAATAAAATATGAAGCTCTTCATATTTCTAATGACAAAAAATTAAAAGCAATCACCGTTTTCGTTCTCTCGAGCATGCCTGTTAGATTTGATAATTTTTCTGCATTTTACCGATATGCCGGAATACAGATTTTTGCTCTAAAACAGCCCTTACAACTTAGAGAACTTTTGTATTGGAAATTTATATTGAAATAGCTTTAATTATATGTTAAACTAGAAATGTATATACATAAATACATATGTGAGCATTTGCCGAATATGCTAATATGAAAATTAACCGACTTGAAAAACGAAGGAATCAAAACAAATAAAAAGTTTGTGGTCCTTTCATATTCTTCGACAAATATCAAATGAATCTGTAATCAGCAAAAGCTGCTTCATACAACATTTCTGGATGTATTGCATCAAAAATTTCTTTAAAGGAAATTTTAACATCGTTAGGCGTCAATTTCAAAATCAGACTAAATACCTCTTATAATGTCAACAACTGGTGGCCACATTTCTTGCAACCTTAACGAACTGTTGTAATTATCGTCCTAATATTAGCGTGTTCATGATGATATTACAGTTTTAAATTATGGAATGCCAATTTCTGTCCTTTATAATCTTTTTCATAAAACGTGGAAGATTTCTTATTCAGTAAAACTTTTTGTACTAAATATTTAAAAATTGCCAGAAATCACAGATTTTCTTTAGATTTCCGCAAAGCTCATTGAATTTTGAAAATTTTCTATTAATAATATGCCCCAGTTTCTTATGAATTCCCACTAAAATAGAACAAAATTGCGAAGTCCAACTTTTTGCCTGTATTTTCATATCTTTACTTAGATATTTCCCATTCTTTGTAAAGTCACGATACTTTAAAGATTCCATTCTCAATGCAAACCGTCAGTTGTTGAATAAAAAATTTGCATGGTCCTGACCACGAGTCGGGTCGCATTTTAAGGTACCACTGTACCTAATTCCAGTGTTAAGATCATGTTTGCATGCATGTATGTAGCAGGATTAAAGTTCTAATTTTGTTATCAACGACTGCCCTCATATAGAGCATTTAGCAGTTCCTGGGCAGCCAGTCTCTAGAAACCATTTAAACAATCAACCTATGAGGTAAGAGGCTGAACCATATTTTTTAATCAGCTGCATGAAGGCCGATATTCCGTTTGCTAAGAACGCCAGTTGCTTACAATGACACCGCACGATTTTTATGAGGCGTTCAATACCTTTGAAGGAGAAGCGATGCGCTCAACCGTTCGCCGACGCTAACCAAACGATCGCCACCACAAAGTCTGCCGCATCCAGATTCCCATTACATAGGACACATGTGATTGCTGCAAGACGGACGTAATCATCTAAATGCACACACACATGCAGCACGATACAATACGCGTTAATAAGAACACCAACCAATAATGAAACGTAACGCCTGCACATCAAGGAAAATTCTGATTTAACGCCGCCGCTTAAACCACCAACGAAGATCACCATTACACGATCAAATTATATATGTACATATACCTATACATATACACACATAGCTCCCTTGTTCCCTTCGCAGTTGGCTCTTTCATTCACACACATTGTGTGAAAAGATCCTTTGGTGGCTTCTGCGTGATTATTTTATGGTGTTAAACGTTAATACGCGTGCCTTAGTGAACAGAAAGTACGAGAAATGATGAGAAATGACGAGGTGTAACAAGCAGAAATAGGATGGCACAGATCACAGCATTTTCACCGATCTACACTCACAATTAGTTGTGGTCCACTCATCATGCCCAACCAAGGATGGCGAGAGAATCTGGTCTTTGGCAAAGGAAGGCACAACAGCCGCACACTTTCGTGCATTCGTTCTCATAAATTTTGTGCGTTTTTGAAATTATAAAATATTTCTCCATGCGAATCGGAAATCAAGAGGCCAAGTATTTCAGATAATATTACCGTTTTTAATAAACTGTGGTAAAAATATGTCACACGTTTTCAGAATGTAAAGAGAATTATCCCAAGATCACAGGTTACGTCATGCTCTATGACCTTTTGAGAAACTAGTAAGATTACACGACTTCCAAATTAAAGGCGAAAAACTGAAGTTCAGGAAAGAATTATACTTTGGAAGGTTTCGGTAGTTTAAGTCTATTGGAAGTTTCCAATAGTCAAAATGAATTTATTACATTAAACATGACAAACGTTTGTTCCATGTTTTCGATTTGTTGGTTCCACTATATTTAAAAATCAAAAACGATGTGCTCTAAACATTTTATAATTTCATTGAATAAAGAAATAACGCGTGCAAAAAATATATACGAAATAAGATAAGAACAAATTATGAATAACAAAAAACTATTAAAAAGGACAACTTTATATTGTAAATTGCTATCTCACCTGCATCCGAAAAGTTAAAATGAATTTCTCCATCACTGCATACCAATGAACGAAGGCAACATATAATGAACGAAAATCTAAGTTCAATTAATTTGTCCTATAGTTATAGGGAGGTAACGAGGATGGATTTCGCGACAAGGAGATATCAATTCGTAAAGGTGCATCAATAGCTACATTGTAAATTTTTTTTGTATTTGTTATCTCAATGTTGTTTGCGTTCCTTTTTTCTTTTATTTTTGAGCATAGAGAAATTCGTTGCAAACACATTTCACGATTAATATTTTTCTATTTTTTTCTATGTTTGCGAACATGTTTTTAACGACATTTTGCACAACTTTCGTAAACTTAATTTTCATAAAGGCTGAGTAAAAGAGAGAAGCTTTACATTGTACAATGATTGAAATTTCGATTTCAAATAATGGATTCAAACAACGCGTCAAACAGATCTTTTAAGACAAAATATATTTTTAAAATTTTCGCAGAGAAATTTTATCACGATCAATAAATAACAAGTTTTCGTTAAATTTTCTTTTGAGTTTTGCACCTTTAAAGAATATTTTTCTTGGTTTCTAATGTGTTTTCGTATAAAATATAACAAAATTGAAAACAACAAATAAGGTTGATTTTGAATGACATTTTTTAGTTTCTAATGTGTTTTCGTGTAGAACGTACCAAGATTGAAGGATTTCAAAGGCTTCGCGGAAGGAAAAAAGCTTCATTCGCGTGTATCCCCTAAATACCACGTCGTTTAAATACTACTTTTACCAAAATACATTAGAAATCGAAAAACATTTTAGGCCAGGCAATCTGTTAATCTATTTTAAACAATTTCATTTTTAAATTAAAACAAAAACAATTTGTTGGTTGAACAATTTGTGATAGTCTTGCAAAAAGGAAAAACGTCGGCCGATAACAATTTTCGATTTTGCTTGCTTTGCTTTTTTGAAAATGATTCAGAACTAATTTTTTAGTTTTTTTTTTTTTTTTTTGATTTGGTCTGTGTTTGTAATTAAATCATAACAGCACAAAAATATACTGATGCTGTAAAATGTATTATTACTAAAAATATGTTAATTTCACTCCAAATTAAATAGAAACATCTGACCATCTTGCGACGGTTGGTCATGTAAACGATAATGCTTGAATAGAAATTATTCATTTTAAATAACAGAACGATTTTAAAAGGATTAATTTCCAATTTTCGGAAAGATTTATCGTGCACTTTTTATTATGGGTTTCGTTTGCTCTGTTCACTAACGGAAGCGGTTCCAAACGAAAGATTAAATAGAAAGGTTGGACATTATGAGGTGTGCTCATACATCATTTCTCAGTGTGCGAGAGAGGGTAGAGAAGATTTTTAAATTAGAGAGTCGCTTATAAAGGGCTTAACTTGTTGATGCTGTTGAATGTAAATTTGATGTTCAAAGTATTTAAGTCTGATGATTAATTCGAACAATTTAATGTCCATTTGGCCTCATACATACAGAATATTTAATAAGAAGCATCGGATCATTGATTTGGTGCAATTTATAACTGTCATCTACTACGTTACAAATTCAATATTTTTGCTTTAGGTCGGGCTTTTCCTACTGCACTAAGTTATGTAACATATATGGAAATGGTATATGAATCACGCTAGGAGCCAAATTACCTATAATATATTTGTTCTATCATATGGTTATTTATGATCGCTCTAATATTATGGAGCTGAATTCAGTACTGTAGAAGTGCAGTTTGGGGGGATAAAGATTTTGGAACTGAAATATATACATAATGACTTAAGACGTCGCCATATTGATGCATCCTAACACTTGTGTTCGATGTAACCCAATAGTACTACATTAAACACCTATGTGGAAATTTACGACGAAAAGAAGGATGAATTGATATTCTTCAGATGTATTTTGGCGGTATTTGACCAAATATTATCCAATATTATCTTCGATAGTGGGTCGTTAAATATGTTTATGCTTTGTAACAAATTTTGAAATTGCACATACATTTAGATAGATATCTGCCCTCAAAATAGTAACTGTTAATCGCATATTTTTTAACTGACTCCATTGACTTCATTGTTTTACATAAAATATCGATGAATTAATATACTAAACACATCACATTTCTAACATATTACTGTTAATTTGATATCCTTTCCAGCTATTGACATAATCTATTATTTCACCTTTACCTACATGTATGTACGTGTCTCTACAAATACACATACACTCATACAAATGCATGGATATGCAATTAACATCTTTATTCTTTTACACCTGTTACTACGCCTTTGTTGACCGGTCTTTACACGGTGATGGATAACTTGATTAGAGTCACAGGTGGCATGTTATGTTTCAGCTCGATGCCCTCACTGGCATTTATACTGCCTTTTCAACGGTTATGTTTGTGCAAACAACTCGAGCGCCGCTGTTTACATGTTCGCCAACGAATGAAAGTATGTATGTACGTTCCTCCTTAAATATTCTTCGTTTACTTACTTCCTCGCTTAAGCTTAATGCTACTGGAAAAGTCAATAACTTCTAGGAAATTCGTCAGATGGCGCACGCAGTGTGATGTCACATTGCTGTCGTGGCTTTATTTTGGTGGTGAACAATTTTCGTATTGTTTGCAAAATGGCATAAACGGGTTTAGCCCAGCGAGTAAACACCTATACGAGTATATGTCAATAGAACGTCTACGCTAAAGTTTACGACTGTGTGCAATGGGGTGAAAACTCGCATACCGGTTGTGCACCTCTTTCGGAAAGTTCATTGCTTTATTAGTTTGATTGATCAACGGGTGAAGGTGCACAAAGTGGTTGTAGTTAAAAGTCACATCGAACGGTCATAAGCGCCTTGGGGTGATCTCAGGACAATGCTGAAACTCTGCTTTGATTTTTTATTCATTCTTCACGGGTCCAATCAACCAGAAATGCAAGTGTGCTTCATTAAAAACGGTTACAACTTTATCACTGTTTCTTAATGCAACGAAAGTTAATTATCGACAGAGTTATCGACGAACCCTACGTAACGGTAACTGTAAGCAAGCCGTACATTTCACTTTGCTTGCAGAACTGCCAAACAATATGTCCGCAAGAAGCACTGCAGCTCCATTTTAATTTTCGACTATTATGCCGCTTTTTCTGTTCGTAGTTAAACGGAAGCTTAACTTCCGTTGGCACGTGGTAGCTGTTGCTGAACGATTATGACACCACAAGAGCCATTGTCACTCCGCCGGTGCATTCCCTCTTTCGACGAAAAACGGTTAGATAGACGTCTGATAAAGTCTCAAAAGAATCACACGCCGCAGTGGTTATTCGTCTTCATCTAATCGCTTCATTAATTCTAAGTTTAACTCTTTCCAACCAAATGTCTGGCAATCGATAATTGTTCTCATATTTTTAACAAGAACGCCTCAATCCACTGATATCTCTCGGTATGTGAGCATATCTAAAATGCATTACGAAAGTGCATTTGAGCTGGTAAATAAATCACATGAAAAACACCAACAACCACCGCTTAAATGCCTCCAATGACAGTAAGAACACTTACGCCGCGATTCTACTCTAAATATCGGGAGGGTCCATGGCTGCTGTTGTCTTTGATGTCGGGCCATTATTCAATGTCAAATTATGGAAATTATTCTTGGTACTCGAGCTTGTCCGATGCGAGTTTTGTTGCATGTTGAAGCATGGGAGATTATATAAGTCACATATAAATTATTGATAAGCATTTTTGATGTATTTCCATGCTCATTCATACTCGTACATACGTAATTGAAATGCTTTGAATTTCAAGGAATATAATAATAAGTACGTATACGTGCAAGTTATTGATGGCAATCTAAGTATGTTAATATATGTGGTTATCTCTAAGTAAAACACAGCCATGATAAGACTGTCGTCAACATTTCATATCCTCGCTGATTTAGAGAAAATCATCCGTTGAATTAAAATGAACGTCCTGTGTCTAATTCATACTTACACACGCTATCAAGGTCAACATTAGAAAGCAAAGTTAGCAATGATTTCTGTCGTCGTTATTACGGCCACTGAACTGTTCCCACCTCAATTATGAAGGACAACTATTCGAAATAGAAGCTTCCTGTTTTCCTCTCAATATGTTAATTCCACCACGGTACAAAAGCAACACTGGCAACACTGGAAGAAAGTAATTTGGGAACTGTAGCGAAAATAATTTAGGTGAATGTACGATAAATGCTGGTAAATTCATTTGCCACACCACGGCAGGATGTGGAAATACGAGTACAATGGCAATGTAAGCAGAGTTTCGGAGAAATTGAAAATCGATCGTTATATTGGCTTAATGACTTCATTAACACAGATGGAAATGTACTACTGTTCTACATATACTATTGAGGAATGGGAGCTCCCATGAAGTGACAAAAAACTCACCCACTAGGTGGGCTAAACTACCTATACAATTCCGCAAATGCCGAAAAAGAAAATCAGTCTACAGTTTTGTATCCTTTACAAAGCGGCGATAAACAATCGGATCGAAATTGAGTAAATGTGTACGTAACAGTTGAATTTGTAATGCTATGACAGGGCGACAAAATTCGAAGTGCACACTCAACGAGGGAGGGTCTTAAATGCAGGTACATGTTTGTAAACTCAAAATTAGCGTTTGAATTGAAAACTTGGAAATAGCTAATTTTTCACTGAACTCCACTTAAATCATAGTTACTAAAGTTCATTAGCTTAAAGTGGCATCGTCAAGTTAACTGAATTTCTTCATCTTGTGAGTGGCAGAGGGACAATTTGGTAGTCCACGCCAATGGTCTGTTTCAATAAAATGGTCAAAATGTTAGGCAAACTAATCGTCTGTGAACAAAAGCATGAAATCGTGGACATTAAACATTTTAAATCAACGATATAGTTTTATATATTATAGCTTTATGGAAACCCTACTTAATAACGATAAAAATTTTTAAAACGAAAATCTATTAGAGTTGCAAAGACGAACACAAATAGGTTTTCGTTTGCTTGACGAACGAATTGAGTTATTCGCTTGCTTGACGAACGAATAGAGTTATTCGTTTTATGTTATTGCGAAATACAGCTTATGTTTTAGAAATTGTTTTGTATTTTGAAATTCGAGCATAACTTAGGTTTTCCTTAGCGGTTACCTTCATTTATATGGCACTACTTACTTGTTATCAATACTGTAACCAATAGCAAATGCTGTCCATAAAAAAAGCTGATATAGGCGCTCGTTTGCTATTTCTGCGGGTCAATATTCATAATTTAATTCATTGTCACAAACCATTAATATTTTGATTTAAGTGGGGAAGCGCTTTATCGGACAGTGAAATGGAGATTATTCGTTGTTGTTGTTGTCGTCATTACTATGAAAATTAACAAATTATCCTTAAATATTTACGTACTCATGAATTTATGCCTTTTATTGACGTCTTCGCGTGATTTTACAATTTCTTATATTTCGAATTTCCATAACACCGATTTCTTCAAATTTTGCAAATTCCTCTAATTTTATGTACAGGGATGGCTACAAGAATGGCTACAAACACAAGACGTAATAACGTAATAACGTAATAACATAATAACCGTTATTTAAAGATGTTGAAGGAGTTTTTACCCACAACTGCGCCGAAAACGTATCCGTTTCAACAGCATTAGGTTCCAGCAAGAACCAGGGACTCCCCTGGACGGACTATTTTTATAGTATTATGTCACACGAGAGATGTGCAAAACGAAAGCAAGGAATTTGACT
>JAHXMU010000017.1:2539825-2575054 GCA_019455685.1 Philornis downsi
AAGAAATTATGCAGCAAATTACTAATTAAAATGTTATTTTGCAAACAGCATTATTATTTATGAATTCCGATCTGTTACAGACATATTTGTTAAACGAAAGGAGAAACGAAATAACGCTGGTGTGAAGGTTTCAATCAGAATGCGGTTGTTTTGCTTTTTAACAACGGTAATTTTTTTCCTAAGTTTGCTATTTTGGCTACTGTTTCCAAAATGATTGTGAAATACAATCGGTTGTTTTGAACAGCGACTGTTTTAAATTTATGCAAGAGCTAAATCGGCACAATTTTGTCGATTCATTTAAACTCATGCTAAATACTACCAAATTCCATTGAAGTTTAAAATGTCAGAGGAAATCGCACAATTAAAAACTTGAAGTACTTGACATACCTTCTACCATTATGTGATCGATATTCAGCATATCTGTAAGAAATTTCATAGTTTCCATTGTGTGACTTGTCCTTGTTCTGCCCTCGTAGCATCGGTGAGTGTAGCCGAATGTTTTTCAAATATGTGCATATTTCTGTTGACCACACATGGCGACGGAACTACAACAATCATATGCTACCTCTCGTGAAGGAAAGTAACGTTGATTGAGTGATAGAGTACCATTGAAATGTAAGTTGCCACCGTCACAAATAAACAGGTAGTCCAAAAATTAACCTAAACGACATCAACAACGTCCTGTTGAGATTTGCGGTTCCAGTATTAATTGTTTGTTACGCTACACAAATTTCGCTTCCAAACTTCTGCTATCCACTCTGCGCATATCTCCACCCATCCTTGTTGCATTCGGAAATAATATTCGATTTTACGGCCACATAATATCAAGCAAATGACCAGCAATTACACGCCTTTTTCCTAGCTGTGTCCAGAAAAAATACTTTGTTTTGCTCGCTCTGAACAGATGGTGCTATAAACCGTCCGATAAGGCTGCGGTTGGAGACCGTCATAGTATTTGTGGTTTGAGTTCACTCTTCTCATATATTAGTGACATTATCCTATTTAATATCATTAAATAACCGTATGATACATTCCAAAAATTCCATTCGCATATTTTTAGATTCAGCGTGTAAAGCTATGTCAAAGCGAGAGACAAGCTACTTTGTAGTTAGTATTTCTTCAGGCAGATGTTTGCCGACATATTCTGGGGCTTCATGACTTGCCAAGGAAGCTACAAAATATTCCTGTCTGCCTTTCATGGCATAACTATCAATTGATATGAGTAGTTTCTGACAAATATTGGTTGTCTAGTTAAGCCCAATTTTTGTTCAACCGATCATTTGTTTCAATTCAATTTTTAGGCGACAAATATCGGAGAATTGAATCAAAAGTAAGGAGTTTTGCAAATGTTTGGAAACAGAAAGTGTTGACAGCAACTACTGAAGTGAAAGTACAACAGAACCTGAGGTACTAAAATAATCTATTCTAAACATCAAATTGGTTGTTTAGTATCTGCAAGTTACGCATTACATGTAAATTTGGCGTTTTTTATACGGAGCGACATTAGTTTCAAACAATTTATAATTTTCATCCACAAACTTTTGTTTTATAAATAAATGTATTATAATAATAAGAAATTTCGTCAGTTTGATGAAGGGAATAATAACCTGCATGTGAAAGGATCATTAGAAGAATTAGTGAACTTTCGCTTTGATTTATCCAATTAAATTTTATGGAATTTCGTTGCAGACTTATAAATACCCAGTTCCATCTTAAAAATTAGTTTTGTGTAATTTACACGAAACAAAAATAGCAAAAAAATTTTCGTCCATATTGACAACATAGTCGAACATGTCAAATGTGAGTTTGACCCATAGAAATGATCCCATACCCATAGCGGGCAGTACCACTGCATTTGTGTTGTCAAGGCCTAATATTGCCTGTTGACCGAAATGAATACACTATGAAAATTTCCTGATAATCGGTCCAGAAATTTAGAAATCCTATATAACATAATACTGTGTAGGCGTGCAAATACATAAACACACAGAAATATGCAACCATGCAAATATTATATTATATACATAAGTGTACGATTATATATGTATATATATCGAATATATATATATATGTATAGACAAATTATTATCTTAACGAATGAAAGCTGTCCGTGTGGCAGCGACGATTTTATTATTACGAGCGTCCACTGGATTATTATAATGACAAGTTTTTGGCGACAAATGCTGTTATCTTCCATGCTTTTCTGCAATGCTAAAACCAGAATAATTGTCGATATTTGAGAACCAGATGTCAAGCACGCAGTTTTGTTAACGCTGCCTTTGAAGGAGCCTGTATTCAGAACACTTTTTCGTCGCGCTTTAGTCCTTGCAACGTAACTTAGGCCACATACAAATGAGCTCCTCTCATCTGCTAGCAGTCTAATAAACCACTCAAATCGACAGGCATGAAAAAATGATATTTTGTCTACAGAAAATAATACCAATAAAGTCAAACCGATAATCATGACTACACACTTTTTCGTCAATAGCCGGCACGACTTCAAATGCTTTCGTCCGTCCATTATGCCAAAAGAATCGTGTAAATCAAATATGGATAATGAAAACGCTTCAAACGGCATTGTTGTGTTAATAACGGCAATTGTTTGAAGAGGGGTACTGGGTGAACCCACTTCACGTGGGAGACAACGATTCATGCGTCCCTAACAATGACCCAACAACAACAACCGTACTTTGGGGGAGAAGAAAACAACAAATCAGCTCAAGTACGCGGTGGGTGTTCTGTCCATGTGAGAACCAGTAATACGGATCAGGCCCAGAAGGCGTCAAAGTAATCACTCAAAAGTTATGACATATCCAGCCATTGTGCCTTGGCTACCAAAATATACAAATTCCTACAGCCGTGGACAACAATAGCAAACATCACCGTGCATGTGCGGTTGAACTACTACCGTCCGGCCCAATGCGAGACTGGTCGAGCAATGGCTATGTGTGCGATCGAGTTACGCACTCGTCGTACCTCTTTGTTCGTCGACCAGCAAGAGATATCTTTGAATACGGAGAATGTCTTTTGTTGGAAACCTCCAGAATACCAAGTAGCAGAAATCAATCTATCATTTCACATTAAAAATTTTGTTAACCACACAGGCAAGACAGGTTTTTGCACCAAGAACAATTTAGCGCCTTTCTGTTATATCTTGACTGCTACCGGAATTCATTTAAATGTTAAAGAGTATTGAAGGTGGGAGTAACTCCCAATCCTCTTTCAACGACGCTAATGCAAGAACGACATGCATGGCAGCGGTTAAGACGTACAGAAGTAGAAGAGCAATGCAAGTTGTGGTGTTTCGATGTATTACGTAAATACTATATATGTACATATATAGAGCATGTTTGCTGCATTCCAAAAAAGTTTAGGCACCTAAGAGATAGTTTAAAGTATTAAGAAAGTTACCCCGTGGGAATCTTCGCCATTGTGGGAAATAATAACTCATAATTTATCGATGGCAATGTGAGCAATGCTTTCAATGCAGTTCGATTTGTGTTCTCAAGCCAAAGTAATGACAGTTTTCAATCTGCAATTTGTAGCACCGACGATACTCGATTTTTATTTACTGGTTTGCAGAACTGAGTATACGAGACCAGACTCTGATAAAATAATACTGTTTCGACTCTCGGTTTAGCTAAATGACAGGATATGGCAGTACCCCATGTCAGAAAATATCGACTATGTTGAGTAAGAGCCTGTATGAAAATATTTTCTAAACCCTAATACTTAATATCGATTTAGTTGAAGTGCTAAATGATCATAGTGAGAAATTTTCGATGTATATTATTGGGACTCATCTTGTGTCAAAGATGAACTAATATTTCATTGAGGTGCTTGTGATAGCGATGATGTGGACCGATTTGTGAATGCTTTGCTGAAGAGTATAATCGATGAATTTTGAAAAAAGATTAAAAGCAAAGCAAAAGTTGTACAAAACGAAACCAAGGAATTTGACTAAATTGAAGCAGTCCATTAAACCAATAATTGAGGCCGAATGAACAATTTTCTGATCAGGTGTCGTGAATGAATTCGCGCATGAGCATGGAGATCATTTACGGTCTATCATTTTCAAAACCAATTAGTTACATAAAATAAAATTGAATTTTTATACAATAAGGGCAATTGGTGCACCACCCTGTATTTGTATTGTATTTTTTGATGCTCCACAAGAGTTGTGTATATTCATTTTAATGAATTTAAGGATTTTTTAAACAAATGCAGAAAAGTAATTGAAAAAAATTTAACTTTTTCTACATCCCATGACAAATTTGTATTTTTTTTAGCATAAGCAAGCAGATGTGTCAGCACTTTTTGAAGTATATTTTCAACAATTCGTTTTGCGAATATTCCAAACGCGTAGGAAGTCTAAGAATAATTATTTCTGTTGTATTGTAGTTTTGCTTTCGAAATTGGATTCCATTTCATTGCGCACAATTGAAAATATCATTTTAGCAAAGTTATGAAGTTAAAAAAGTGGTAATTCAATTATTTGTTCCATAAATATGTGATCTCCCCAATTTGTATAACCTGGTTTACGTTAGACTGAATTCAAAGCGTGTACAAAGCTCACGTCTGCTAGTTGTAATGTTGTGATATAGACGTCTCACTCCAACAATGCATCTCATTATGTGATGGGTAATTCGAAACTTAATTGCGAGAACAAATGTGCTATAATTACTGAGCATAACGTTGAACAAACATCTTAACAAATCTTTATTACATGAGATTGTTCTGATCCTTCAATACTGAATTTTGTTTACTTTTAAGTAAGCATATTAATTGTGACACCAGCTTAATCGAAACCACGGCCAATACATTCGAAACTGTTTTTAACGCTTGATTGGCGTATGGGAAATGGCTGTTGGGGAGAGATAAAGAGAGAAAGTGAAAGAACGCATTATTAATAATTTATTTTTCAACACAGAGAACGAACAAAGCCGGTTGTCGATGGCCTTCTTGCTGTGGCTCACAGAATGAAAACATTGTCGATACTGATGGTAGTGGTTAATTTAATTTTTGATTTTCCGGACGAGTAGGTATTCGTCCTTATTTAAAGAGCACCGAGTTTCCCAACGACTTTTGTTGTTCGTTAATGTGCGTAAACTTCACGCTTAATGCGCTGCATTACAACGATCGTGTTGTATCCCATTTGTAGCTAAATTCTTTTCAAACACATGGAATTTGTTCATATTTGTAAATTGCATCCTTCCAACAGGACCAGGTGCGGACTTTTCGTATGAATCAAAGGAGAGGGTATCGTAAATAGAACTCCCGTCAATGGAAATAATATATCGTTGACATTTTTTTTTGTAATTTAGGCAAATGTTGAATAATTGTTGAAGTTTCTGCAATGTGATTAATAGAATCGTTGTTCAAATTCTATTCTATATATATATACATATATATATATATGTATATATTTATATTTATATATTATATATATAAAAATCAATTGCTGTGCGTTAGTCTCGCTAAAGCTCGAGAACGGTTGGACCGATTTGGCTCATTTTGGTCTTAAATTATTGGTAGAGTATTCCGGAAGGTTTAAAAGGTTTTATTTGAAGTGATAGACGGCGTTGGAGATGAGATTTTTGCAATTAATTTAAATTAATTAATTAAAACAACGTTTTCCGGGTCAGCTAGTATGTTATATTTTTGAGCTGTTTTCTGCAGTATCTGAGTTTATCAGGAGAAGAATTGCCCGGGTTACATCTTTGAACTTTTGTCAGCAGCAGGTCGGTCAAATTTACCGGAACTAACCGAAAAATAAATTATAAAAAATTTGGGAGTAAAAACATAAATAAATGGTCCATACCTTTACATTTTATTATAAAATTTAAATGAGATTTTTTCACACTTTGCACATCTGTTTAAAAATGTAAATATGTCTATATTAAAAAATAATGCCCATATCTCTCGGAGTTAAACATTTGCATTTAAAAGGTTTATTTTACAAAATCATCAGTTACCTTTCTGGGATTCTAACATCTTTTGACAACAAAATCCGTTTTTGTTATAAACACGTTAAACATTAAAAAATCGTTACTATTGGTATATAATGATTATACCCAGCTTCTATTTTTTAACCGTCTATAAGATTTCGCAAAATTTTGGCCCGAGATAAAATTATTACGGAAAAGAGGATTTAAATATTGTAATCAAAGTTACATTTCTTTTAAGAATGTTTTTCAATTCCTAGTAGAGTAAAAATTGCAATATAGTCCACTTAGTATAGCATCCGAAAATGCGTGTTTCAACACTTTTTCAGCTACGTCTTTCTTCTTATTTTGTCGGACGAAATCAAGGAACAAGGAAATAGAGCGACAATACGAATGCTACAAATAAGATCTATAATTGAAAAACGAATTGCCATGAAACGATTAATTTTTCGTCAAATGTGTACACAAGTATTATTTCAAAATCTCATAATGTTTCAAAGCTTTAAAATGCCAATTTATATTTTTATTTTTATTGTAAATAATGAACTTTCACTTCTGCTTAGAAATCCCCAAATATGACTTTCGGTAAATTTGCAAACAATTTCAACTGGAGTATTAAAAATATAAATTACAGTGCAATGTTTTCTATGGATAATCAAATTTTCTAAATAGCACTAATAATATTTGTAAATAATAGTTGTAAAAAAGTATTGTTAAGCCCCCATATTTGAAGAAATATCCTACAATCTATCAAAAAATCTTATTCTTTTAGATTATCAGTTCGTTGGTGTAACTAAATTCTGTTACATCCACACCATTTTTTGCAGTTACGACAAATTTGAATTTTGTGCGAATTCCCTGCAATTGTAAAATTGTGTTCTCTATCCTATATGAATTCTGAAACGTATCAATTATTTTTAATATGGATTATTCCCTGCACCGACTTCTTGTGAATGCAAATTATAGCTGTTATGTTATGTTATGTTTGAACTCTATGGATATTTTGGATATACGGATTACGGATATGGATATACGGGGGGTAAGATGAGAGAAAGAGGTGCCGGCTAGGTTACTACTGGATCAGCTATATACCATGATACGGGAAACAATAACTCAGTTTGTGTAAGCAGAAATTCTACTACTGGATCAGCTACATATATACCATGATACGGGAAACAATAACTCAGTTTGTGTAAGCAGAAATTCTAACATTAGCAATATTTCATTTCAATCTCACTCTTTAAAATATCTTTAAAGTTTTATGATTATTGTTATTATGTTATTGTGCGGAAACATATAAAATAATGTAACACAGAGGAATGCCGCAACATTTGATCTGCTTTTGGTCTTCGCTGCTACATAAATCTGCCATCGCATGTCATGAAATGATCCTGGCTGGAAGGAAAGCAAATTACTCAACAGTCTTCAACGCTGACGCCTCAACGAACTTGATGCGGGCAATTTTCGCAAATCGATAAACGAGAGACATGCTGTCGAACCGATTGTCCGAGGTAAGAATACAGCGCAATGCAAATTCTTAAAAATATCTGAAAAGCAATACATCGCTTCAACAACATCCAGAGATATTTCATTGCTTCGCTAATGTTGGAGCAAATGAGAGAGCCGCAGTATGTCACAATCATCAACAGCTCACGATCGTTGTCACTCTTTTGTTTGGAATAGAGTTGGACTGCAAAGATTTCTTTACCAAATGCGTTTTGTCCAATCCTACAGATCATCATACGCTGGCGTACAAACTACGAGCAACGTTTTGCTTTTTTTTTTTTTTTTTTTTTTGAAGAGATACCGACTCTGTATCCAAATATCTTTTGCTCGTAAAACGTCTTTCCAAAAAGACCAATGATGCTTGAGTCCATCAAAAAGGGCAATTAAAACAGAAAGATCACCACTTTTGTGTTGCAATGACATATGTGAGTATATCTTTACCTCATGTCTAGCTGGGAATGCTCATAAGAGCTGACGCGAACGCGAGAAAAGGGAAAAGTAAAAGATTGGTCTTGGCCAAAGCAAAATGCCAAACATTAACATAACAAAGATCAAAAGTTAAATGCCGCTCCAGTGCGAAGGAAGAAATGCTAAGTCTCAAAGCTGATCTTGGCTTTAAAATTGCTAGCCGCTTTGCATATCAACGTAACAACACCAAACTACAGCGACATAATGCAGGTTCTTTCATCGCCTTGTAAAACAGTGTCACAACACTCCGTTACATCCTGCCCCCGGTCCGGAGAAAATGAACGAGAACGTCCTAAAGCAAACCGCGGTTTAGGGCCAGTTTAGTTCCAAATATTGGAGTTGAGATACATCATTCTTTTGGAACCACCACTACACTTGTGTTGCCAAAGGTATTGACTTCACCGCTATGTAGGCTAAAATTAAATTTTCTATACAAGAAAAAAATAAATAAATGAAATACATTGATTAAAAATAAATTTCCTTGAATTCCTTATTGTAGAACAATTGATGCGCCACCCAGAACTTAGACATCCTGATGCAATATGATAATCTCGAAAAGTAAATAAACCTTTGACACACATGTATAATAACACAAATGTGATGTGATGCGATGTGATACTAACAGTTAAATTTAATGTTTGTTTTTTAATTTTTGTCCTGTCAAAAAGATTAATATTTGAGGAAATTCAGTTTACAATTTTACATTTGGTGTCTGAAATTGCAAAATGAAATTTAGTAAATTAATTTCATAATTAATACAAATCTGTTTACAAAGCTTCGACCCAACGTAGGACCGTTTATGACTTATAACTTATGTCCCCTACATTATTTCTATTACCTTTGTTTTCAACAAAGGATAGCCAATTAGTAATTTTATCCTACAAAATTCCCAAAATATTAAATTGTATATGATTTCTGTTAGCTATTATTTACCTTATGCCAACGTATGGCACTTAATTAATTTTTATTTATTTTTATTTATCTGGACAAAACTATCTTCTTTACAAATTAAATCAAAATTCCACATTAAAGGCGCATATTTATATTTTTTTAATTAAATTATGTTATGTGAGCACAATTCGACATATTTCAATATATCAACATACATTCCATTCACAGCGATAGCTAAGCCATTGATCAGGAGGAAGCATGAACGTTTTCAACCTTAAATTAAGATCTTTAGCTGTTTGTACTGCCATTAAAAGGAACTACATATCTTCTCTAACTTGTGTGACAAAATTCATTATCAACACCTCTGTTCAAGCATGCCACTCACGAATACCAACAATAATATTTCTACCAGATAAAATAAGAATTATTTGCACTTTAAAAAGAAACACAAATTTCCAAATAAAATCTTTTTCTCATTTTGCTAATAAGGATCAAACCAAAAATGTCAAAAAGAACCAAAATTCTGGCAAGTGTGACTCCCCTACTATTCAATGAAAACTGGTAGCTAGAATTTGCAACTTCACAATAAAGGGTCCTTTCTTATTTCGTATACCCATTTTTATTCAGACACTCGCACTTTCAGAATTTTCAGCTTAAACGTCTAGCGGCCAATAATTGGTAATGCATATTGAACAATTCTGTGTTGACCACATGACTGATGGGTCCCCATAGATTTAAAGTTAACTTGAATGCAGAGGACAAGAATTTCACTCCTTCATGGTTAAATATGTTAATGAAACACCGGACCTCCGCTTTGTTGAAACAAAGACAATGACAACTACAACTGTCCGCAGGGGTGCCAAGAACATTCGAGGCAGTTGCCTCAAATCCAAACATTTACATTGAGTCTTGGGTGCTGCACGTATGTGCGTACATACGTATGTACATCCTCATGACTATAAGCCGTTCTTCGAGTGGTCACTCAGTAGATGTAAAGGAGAAGCATAAACTCACATACGAGTATAATAAAGATAGATTTCGATAAGTACAAGTAATCAGTGAAATTTCATAGTTCCATTGAAATCGCAGGTCCTTTTTGAAAATTCTTGTCAAAGTGTTAGATTTTTCATCTTCATCATCTTGATGACCATATGGACGATAAAGTTGGGACGGAACGCAATGTTTCGTCATTGATTTCATAAATATCCCGTTGTGCGGAAGATTCTCATCTCATGTTTCGCACCGTAGTGTAGTGATTTACAGCCGATGTAAATCACAGATCGAATGTCACTTGTTGGCACCTTCTCCCGCTAGACATCTTGTCTTCTACAGAATAGTTTGATTCAATAGATCTTATAAGATGTGGATCTAATTAACACTTTATAAATGGTGTTAGGAAATGAAAATGTTCTTATAAATGATCATTATGACAAGATTAAAACTTGTTAATGACTAGATGAGTTTGGTTGGGCCAGTATGACTTTCCTCACCGTGGTCACCTTCAATTTATTGGCGCTAATGAGAGGCTTTTGTTTACTAAGTTATTATTAACAGGAATTGTAACAGCCTGAATGGGGAATTTGGAATGGAATTACGAAATTTTTTTATGAGAGATCTTACCTCTCATATCGGTCAATTATTTTACATCCATAAACATGTTGATAATGTACGAAGTGATGATATGAAGCAAAAGGACACACTTTTGTTCTTCCTATGGCCGACTTATAGCGAGGTATCTATACTTAGTGCCAATCATTGGCGATAGAAAGGGACAGAGATCGATGAATAAATGAATAACCGTAACTACTTAGCGTTTTGATTGGCTTGATACAATTAAATTTATTTTTTTTTAAATTTGTTTGAACCAAAAAAAAAAATAATAAAGTTATTATCATTAAAAAAAATTAACATTTGCTTCTTTTTATGTATTATAAAAGAAACAGATGAATCTTTAAATCACGTAAACAAAAATAAAAGGAGGAACAGAATAGGGCAAAAACTCCTTAAAGGAGAATCACTCAGTAAAAACCATAAGTGTAGAATGGAAGATATTAATGCAACTTGATTTTTGATAATTGATTATTCAGTTTTATACACTTCCCAATACGAATGGGTGAATATATCACTTGATACCTTGGCTCACATTACCGATTCAAATCAAAATTTGCCATTGGAAATACTTTCTCAAGTTGCAAGCAGGGGTTAGAAATTGGTAAAATGGCCCCCAAAAACCTATCACATAAAATGACAAATTTGACATAAATTACTTTTTCGCTTCTGATTTTGAATTGGTATGCCGCATACCCTCAAAATTTTGACTACTCTATTAGTTTGTATCTCTTAATACAAATTGTTACAGTTTATCCCACTCACACAAATGACATTAATCCCCAACATATTGTATTTTGCATAATTTGGCAATGATCATTTTTCCCAAATCTTTGTCAATGACTGTCACTTAATGAGGCACTCATAGGCAAAATGGAAGATTAGGCCAATGCCGCTATTCGCCTTTAATTTAGAACGTATTTAGCCTGTCTTGTGGATTTGGGGTTGCATTACTTACCGTTTATAGCACTCTTAACAATGAAACATGGAATGTTTTTCCTGCCTCACATACTGAGGCTGTGAACGGGGTAATTCTATCATAACCATTGTCTAACGATTGAAATTTGTAGAAAATTAAATACTAAATATTGCATACCGTTGCCTTTATATACAAATTAAAAAACAAACCTGCTAAATTCCTGCAAAAGGACATGAGTTGACTTAACATGAAATATCTGTGTTTGTTATACGGGGTCCTTCAAAAAAAGTTTATATTCGTTTAGCTTGCTATGTGAACGTAAATCCGTCTAATAACGAATCCGGTATGTCAACCGCTAGCTTAACTCTTGGGAATTCGGCTGGGAGCGGACTGCGCGTTGTGCGTGCGAAAGTACCTTGTAGAAGGTTCTAAAACGATTTCCTAGAATGTCTTAAAAAGTGTCAACTGTTTGCATTGGATATCACAAATTTATGTTATATTATATGTTATGTTATAACATATGAGATGTTATTAAAAGTTGAAATAAAAGAGAAATTCTTACAATAGTTCAGTTCCAGAATCGTTCTAATTCAAATAAATATTTAATATAAAATCTTTTCTTTAGCAGCCTTTTAAGTAGAATATAAATTTTTGTCAAACCTTTTGAAATCAAAAATGTGCTGTAAACTAATATTCTTTTTTATTTAAAAGTATTTTTCCTTTCAACTTATAAGTTCTGTTATAAAAAAGAAGTTTTGGTCAGGAAGTTCTTTTCTTAGAAAACTTGTCTAAAATGAATCTTAATTACAAAACCTTTGTCAAAATGTTTTTTTTTTTTTTTTTTTTTTTGTACCGCACAAAGACCTAAATCTGCACTCCTACAAAATTTAATTGACGCAGGATGCCAGACAGAGGTTAGACTTGATCAACTAAGGTTTTCAACGTTGTTTTCTGATAAAGCTCATTCATCTTAATGGACACGTAAATAAGCAGAACTGCCGCTACCACAATGCAACGAATCCGATAATTCGTCATAAAATGGTAGCCGTCGAGCAGTCTTCAGAAATTTTACTGCTTGCTGTCGCTATCACTTGGACTATATATAAAAATAAATTCCCAAATTACGTACTTTAATAATTAATTAATATATAATTATTAATATATAATTAATATATCTTGTACATACGATACATAACATGTACATACATACGTGTGTCGAAAATTATCAGTGGAATCAGTAATATATTAAAAGCGAGCGCTAATCGAACTTGAAATTATCTGTCCAAAAGAGGAGACAAATTAGAGAAAGTAATGAGTTACTATTGATGGGTTTTTATTGGTCTGCTGTACTTACATACATCTCAGGAAGGCGCTATATGTAGGTATATGAGTTCATGGGGACGAAAAAGATAGAACTAGGCCTTTGAACAGCTTCAATATTAACGTGCAAAGGAATAATTTTCATATTATAACATAAAATTGACTTTTGAAATTATTGAATTAGCATGAACTTCAAACAGCTATTTGTTAGCGGCTGATGTAAGTATTCTATATTTTAATTTATTTCCAAGGATATCCAAAATAGTATATATATCATCTTTAAAAAGAAGCTGTACACGAAGTGTAAAGTAAATAAAAGTAATAAATTTCGAAAATATAATTCATGTACAAAATAAAAAATAAAAGTTGCCAATTCTGGCTATTGAGCATCTTTACTACACAGGGAATACTGGAAGAGCATAAAACTGCAAGGCGAGGAACAAGAAATTGCGTTATTTTTCCCCAAAGATGAAATAAATGTTACCTTTCACATATCTACAAAGTACTGTGTTTATATTTGAAACAATGGCAATATAAATTTTTATTACAACTCACTCTCACGTGCAGATATGGCACTGTCTTAATACGATCAGATTTCTACGTAACCCTTATTCCTTGGAAAGTATCCAAAATATGGTCAACATGTTGAGACACTTACTAGACAACTGTTTCAATTAACATTTCTTTGACAAAGCCATAACGCTGATGGAGATCACAAAGCAGTATACGTGGTAGTGTCTTCAGTAATTCAATAATGTTCAGTAATTTGTGTAAAAGTAGTGGCCACATTGGCAAATCTTGGCATGGTTTTATTTTCATTAATTAAAAACAAAAAAATTCTTCTAAGTCCTGTTTAGCAATTAACCAAAGAGGCGATTCTCATCATTGTGCATAACTTGATCTATAAAAATGAATTAAAAATTGACGAAAGTATTTCTTAATTTTCTCTTGAATCTTGCGTTAGAATAGTCAAACAGAAGGGAAGGTAACTACTTTGTTTTGCCGCCATTTTGGTATACAAATTTATTATTTTTTCATAATAAATTTGCCACGTCTCTACTTCACGACTGCCAAACATGGACTGTCAAGACTAATGAATGATTAAATAATAAACTATTCCACAACATTTTATGAAATACTTATATGATCTTATAAACAAGTCACTCTTCTCAAAAATTACAAATGTCAATTCCATCTTTCACATTTGTCAGCAAGCCTTTAGTAGACTGGTTGATTATTGGTAATCGAGGTGTCCGTGAGACACGTCGAGATGATCGCCGCTGAAATAACGATAGGTAGTTGCATTAGAGCTCAAACTCACTATCATATGCTTCACTGTGACACTGATAGAAATCAAATATTAAAAAACAAATTCTCCTACCCCTACCACGATCTTCATGGGCATAAGAATCCATCAATCGAGCAAGCAAGTGGAGTGGTCACATAAATCGTACGACTTATAGCCTCTAGATTATTTCTTGTGCGCTTTATGTAACTCCTCTACTTATCCCATGAAAAACAATACTACATTTTTTTTGTGACTTGGTCACATCTAATATACATATAGTTATGACGATAATTATAGTTGCTTCGATTTTATTTTCGTTACTGATCCTTGTGGAGAAAGTGGTAAAATGTTTCGATATTCTTACCAGTTACACAGTGTCAACACAAAAAACTTTTTCTGTGTTCATTTTATTTGAAATGAACATTTATGACTGGAAACACTAGGCGAAGTCAGATAGACATGAAGCCAGATTTGCCAATTGCAGGTATAATTGATTTTGCTGGTTGGGTAAGCTCAACTCAGAGAATTACACACCTCTACAAAATATAGCTTTATGGTGTTTGCTGTTATATTTCCATTACATTTCCGATAGATCTTAGTGTGCAGATATAGGTGCTCTTTGACCGATGAAATATTGGAACTTAGAAATCTTTCTGAATCACTCCAATTTTGAGGGTAAGATTTCAAGACTGGAAAATTTTAAATTTTGATTTGTGGATTTCAAAAGGCTGTTATATTATCGGTGTTGACAGTGGCTTAAGAGATACTAAATTACAAAATTGACTTCTTGGAGGCACACAAGAATCCTTCTTGAGAACACTGCTCTTAAAGTTTTTTGAAATAAATCACCAAATGGATCCAACACAAAGGAAGTAAGGAGAGTTTAAAATATATTTTATTTAATGAACATTCAATTTAAAGTTTAGTTCACAATTTACGTGGCTCAAAATTAATTCCAAATATACCCTCATATTGTTTTTCCTAAAGTTCTTTGCGTTATATCTCGGAAATTAGAGAGAAACAAAACTAATGGTATATTAGAAATTTTACTCCACAATTATACTCTATGTTATGACAAATGCACTCTAAAACTATTGCTTTCAAATGTATCCTCCCGAAAGGGTGAAATGCGTAGTATAGCTGCAATTTTCTATGTTTAAAAATTATCATAGCAGAATTGTTGAAAAATTGGTACAAACTTTCAGAAGTTCAGAAAAATATACAGAAAAATTAGTTTCGTGAAAGAAAAAATTGGCGTTTGAGAATGGTTTTCCTATAAAAGTGCGGTATTTGAAAATGGTAGCAAATACAATATCTTTATTTTGAATGTATGCTGCAATCTCAAAACAGTTTTTACATTTTCCATTACGTTTAATAGGCGAACTCTAAAAGTTTTTACAGTTTTGAAAATGAATCATATTTCTATGTACTCTTCTACAACATGGGGTGCGGGATAAATTGGTTTAGTGCTGCTATTGGTGTGCCGAAAATTAAACAGACAAACTCAACAGAATCTATACGCGCCGGCATAGAATAGATTTCCAATCGGTTTTGCGATGACTGTCTGTTGGGTCTGCAGCTCGAAATTACTCGTATTAACAAATTCGACAAAATTTGACGGTACCTTTTCCAATAACAATAAAAATTATTTAGATTATTTAAGACTACTTCTTTCAAATGTGGACCGTAATTCCGTCTAACATGCTCCATTCTGAGGATCCAAATTTTGATGACATGTTCGATCATTTAGAATAAATGGCACGGGTAATGCTAGCTTCCAACTTCCCAATCGTAGCTGGCTTATCCACGCAGACTTTTGACTCTGCGTAGCCCTAAAGGAAACAGTTTGGGCTATCACATGCTCACATGATAAAGCCGGCATCATTTGATGTCATTATGGTTATTGCTTGTACACTGCACCAGAATCTGTAGCTTGTGCAACATAACAAACTCTGAGTTATGTCCCCTTAACACACTTTCCGCTGTTCCCCAACATTAGGTTAAGTGTTCCCGATTCAATCGAATTAACAATTTTCTTTATCCAACCATTACATTGCAAAACAGACTTACAATGAAATATAAGAGTAAGACTAATAAGAATCTTTTCTTGAAAACAATACCAATTCTGCAAAAGAAAACTTCACCGAAAATATCCTAAATGGTGAAAATGTTGATATATCTTATTATTGTTGTTGATCTGGCTAGCACAACTGAACGCTTGTCCAACTTCACAACAGTTCAAATTTTCGGCTGTCCATTTATCGTGCATAAATTTGTGTTCATACCCTCTTTGAATGTATTGATTACACTTATGAGCTGATCGATTCATTAATTGAACAACAGTTTATTAACTGGACTCTGGAAATCATTTCCGACAGCTAATGATCGATTTGCAATATAATCGTATGGAGAACATTTTTGGAGCTTGAACAGAAAAGATAATTGTACGGTACACGGGCATATGCACAAATATATGAATAAATATCTACACATTTACTACTGTACCTATATATACTTTTAAAATCCGTCTTCAAATGTCAACCTTAAATTTACTAAAAACAATATGCAACAGAATACTTGCTCGCGAACAAAACTAACAAACTTTACTCTTGAAATTTAATTTTTAAAAACTTCACCCAATTAACCCGGTAGTCTTATGTTAGATTCGGAATCGGAATTTACGGATTCTGACTCAAAGAAAAACCTATTGCAATTTAAATTTTTTTAACAATTTAATTGTGATTTTTTTAGCACTGGTATCCAATGCTCGTTCCTGATTTCGACTGCATGCATTTCAAATAGTAATCTCAAAATCTCCACCAAATTTTTCAAAGCCATCGCGAAGAGGTGAAGAAACGAAGCGCGAAAATTCTGCCAAAAGATAAGAAGTACAGAGTATGGAACAGGGATCCCCTCCTGTAAGGACAACGAGGGATATCTGGTCACAGGCACGCAGAATGTGCTGCAACTATGGAGACAGCATTTTTATAAGCTCTTAATTTCGGATGGCAGAACGAGTGAGGAAATCACCTCAATTATCGACGAAATCAGAAATCAGGCTTAAAAACAACAAAGCAGCGGGCGCTGATGGCCTGCCAGCTGATAAACAGCCTGCATCAGCTCCTAAACACGATTTGGCCCGAGGAAAACATGCCCGATGATTGGAATTTGAGTGCACTGTATCCTGTGTTTAAAAAAGGTGATCCAAGTATTTGTAAAAACTATCGCGGTATCAGTCTTTTACGCATTACTTATAAGGTCCCGTCGAGTGTGATATGTGAAAGACTAAAGCCGATTCTAACTGACCAGATTGGACCCTATCAGTGTGACTTTAGACCTGGTAAATCAACAACTGACCAGATATTCACACTACGACAAATTCTGGAGAAGACCCAATAAAAACAGGTCAACACGTACCATCTTTTCGTCGATTATAAAGCTGCCTTCGATAGCCCGATACGGCAAAAACTGTATGAGACCATGTTCGAGTTTGGAATTCTTACGAAGCTTATACGTCGTTATCTTTGACGCTGACTGAAACGAAATCTTCAGTAAAGATAGGCAAAGATCTTAGCGAACCTTTTTACAGCAAACGAGGATTTAGGCAGGGCGACAGTCTATCGTGCGACTTCTTCTACATACTGATTATGATTATGAGGAAAGCTGCACCCATATGTTCCTCGCATATACAGATAACATAGACATCGTTGGCAAAAAACTGCAGGATGTTTCTGTAGCCTTCTCAGGCATTGAGAAGGAAGCAGCCAAAATGGGTCTGGTGGTAAACGGGGACAAAACAAAGTTATTGGTTTCAACGAACAAAGCGTCTACTCGTTTGGGACGGGGTGTGAACGTTGACCACTATAATTTGGAGTGGTGGAAGAATACATCTACTCTGGTTCCGCTGTAAACAAAACGAATGATGTCAGAATGGAGATAAAAAGGAGAGTGTTGCTTGCTACCAGTGTTACTATGGGCTAAGCACGCGATTCAATGATAAAGCCCTCTCCCAATAAACAAAAATCCGACTGTACCAGACGTTGGTTTTATCTTTCTTATTATATGGCGCAGAATCCTGGTTTATAACGCAAGCGGATGAATCACTATTGAAAGTTTTTGGAAGGAAAATACCCCGAAAAATATATGGACCCATCATCGTCAACGGAGAGTATCGGCGTCGCATGAAAAATGAGCTCTATGAGCTATATGCCGACTTCGACGTGGTCAAACGCAGTAATATACAGCAATTGCGTTGGATGGATAATGTTGTGCGAATGAATCCAAATGCTCCGGCACGGAAGGTTTTCGACAACGAACTCGAGGGACGGCGCAGAAGAGCCCGACTAAAACTCCGTTGAAAGGACCAGGTTTTTGAAATACTATCGAAGGTTGGTGTGACGAATTGGAGGAGAAGGGCAGAACATCGATACGCTTGAAACTATTTTCTACGGGTGTCGTATAATATAAAAGGATGTCTATTCCAGTTGTCACCTAAGAAGAAGATTGCAAATTTTGCAAAAATAACGGTCTAACATAGGATCATTATTGTACTTTGTAAAAATTAAATGACAGCAATAATCACGAGTTTAATTTACTAATGGATTTACTTATTCAGATTTGTCATGGGATATGGGAAAATAATTAGGAATTTTGAAAATGCATGCATATGGGAAAAAATACAAAAAATCGAAAATAAAATCAATTTACAAAATATGTGATATGTAGACTGTGAGTGGTCAGTTTCAAAGTTAAGCGCTTGAAAAGGGCAAGTTCATATGTATTAAATGTCTATTCCATGTTTTTAAAAAAGCTGTTGGTATTTGAAGTTCCGCATCCTATCCCACTAAATACGCAGAAGATGTTGCCGTAATCTTAAATACTCTGTTTTAGTAAAAAATACGTTTCCTTTTATTATTTCGAAATGCAATCTTCAGATAACGTTTGATATTCGAATTGCCGAGCCGTCGACGAACACGAACTGCTTGCCGACAATCTGTTTGCAGTCAGAGAAAGTGTACGGTGCTTTTCTAGCAAAAGTATGACTTAACTAATGTGTTTGTTGAAACACAAACACTCGCAGATTTGGATTATTTCACCATCGAATTGGACAAATTCGTAAACAATTGTGCGGAAAATACAACGATCGAAATCAGCGTTAATGAATGAATTGAAATGGTTACAATGGCTGGGGGTGCGGCGAAACGAAGCAGCAACACTCCGTGTACAGACCAAGCAGTCCATTTAACTGCCAAGGCATGCTCACCAATACGGTAGGACATGGCACACAACAGAACCAACAGAACGTGTAAACAGAGCGAACGCCAGTCAGCCTTCACGCTTTAATTGAATGCAAATGATACAATTGTCATACATTTGCACAAATGTCAAATGCACACAATAACACAACAACAGCCACAAACAACAACAGCAGTAACTCAATGGAAGCAAGTCCAGGCCAGTTGGTCCCAGGCAGCTGCTTCGTTAGCCTTAACTGTTTTGTGTTGATGCAGATCATTACAACCACGACATTAGCAACGTTTAATCGATGACGGTGGTGGTTCCTGCCGCGAGTATGACACGAAAGGAATTAAAAGAACTACATTGCCCTTTCCAATCGACCAATCAGAACAAAGAAATCACTCACGCGAGGGAACTCTGAATGCACAAAACTGCATTCACCCCAAAGATGTGCTTATCACGCCAGAACCGATGAGAGAATGAGCGAGAGGCACTGTGAGATGAATATATATCAGTATACCGGTGCTCTTCTTCAGCTGATATTCAATGAGAGGAAGGCAAGCTTTGATCGATGCCATTATGCGCCACCACTGTTGCTACGAAGAGAAAACACGTACGGATGCCTTTCGCTTGATATCAAACTACGCCCCTTTGATGTGGAAGCGAGAGTGTAGTCAACTGGTCGCTCCAGTTCACAACAGGCAATCTCGCGCACTTTCCACTTCGCGATTCGGCTTACAAATCGCCGCATTCAACCAGTTTTCGTGGTTGCTGTGATCTTGTTGCGGGTTTAATAATTTATGCCCGCGCGCTCTTTAGTTGTTGGCCAAGTCTCGTGCTGCTTTCATTGAAATCGACTGACGCGTTTTCGACGAACTGAAACGAATATCCAAAACTCGTGATACTGCGAACGGCTGCCATTGTGACATCCGTCGGGTATCGTATCGGGAAAAGTCATTATCCGAAATCCAGTGTATAGTGAAAATATGACATGTTTATGTCAAATAATTACAAAAAAATATAAAATATCCTACGACCGTGCGGAAAAAGTGCAATTGTAGGATTTTACTGTTAAGAGTAATTTAAGTTCGCTTCAAATATCGTGAAATGGATATGACTGGCGCGAATTCACTGAACATGCGGCCCTTGTTTGCCGGCTATCCCTTCCAAGGTAAGTCCACTTGAATGAGGTCGCATCAGTATTAGGTTGTTATCTGCACTGACTCCACTGGAGCCTTCCACACTCAGCCCAAAAATCCTAAATAATACCATATAAACATTACAAAATGTATACGGAATTGCTAAGTACAAAATTAGGAAATCATTTAAACATCAAAATATGTTTTGTTGCTTGACTTAACCCTGTATACGAGCATTTTTCGCAAACTTGCAAGTATGTCTGTAGATGAAATTTATTGAGGTTTAAGCCAAAAACTCCCGCGAAGGTGCATTGGCGACGGGCAAAATGCGTGAGTGATGCTTCCATAAGTCTGACCGTTCCCAGCGAATAATCTAGCGCAAAAGTTTAGGCATAACGCCTAAATAATATACCTTTTCAGTAAGAAGAATTTTCAAGTGTTAAGTAGAAATCCGGAAAACTGTCAGCTGCAATTTTTGTTCGGGCGAATTTGTCGCGGTTTTTACGTTTCGGCTCGTATTTGAAGTGCCATTCTAAAGATGGCTGCTTTGTTTACGTATCGTACTCTTAGGCACATGTCACATCGAATATTATGATGCGTATGATAACGGCAGGGCCGGAGAAGATCAGAAAAATTGCGGGGAACTCAGAATTAATAAGATGGGTTCACTGCGGGATTATCCACATTTATATTTCAAAATCCCTACCCAGAGAATTTATAAATTCATTCATTCTGAGGGGGCTAAACTCATTCAATGCGCGAAACCTAATATGAAAAACCTGGGCAGTGCTAAAAAAGTTTTGGGCTAAGCCCCCCACCCTTGCTACGCCTATGTTTATAAGCAAAATAGTTTCTATTTTTATTCATAATGATAACATGATAAAATACTGAAACATTGCGAAAGCTAATCATCACTTTCTTGTGGTTTTCGTCCATTTTTTTCCACACATCTATTTTGACAATGAGTCTAAATGTTGCACATGTTTCCCTGTCAATGGCTCCTCCAATTCGTCACACCAAGTTTCGATAGTATTTCAAAAGTCTGGTCCTTCCAACGGAGTTTTGGTAGCCCTCTTCTGCGCCGTCCACCGAATTCGTTGTCGAAAACTTTCCGTGCCGAAGCATTTGGGTCCATTCGCACAACATAACCCAGCCAACGCAATTGTTGTAAATAAATGCGATTGACCACACCTATGTCGACATATAGCTCACAGCGCTCATTTTTCATGCGACACCGAAACTCTCCGTTAATGATGATGGGCATATATATTTTCCGGAGTATTTTCCTCTCGAAAACTCCCAGTAGTGATTCATCCGCTTGCGTCATAAACCAGGATTCTGCGTCATATAATGAGAAAGGCACAACCAATGTCTGGTACAGTCGGTCGAAAAAAATGGAGACTTTCAAAAACCGCTCTGTAGTTCCGCATGATAATTCAGTACCATTGTATCACTTATTGCGATGTCGTTACGCTTTTCTTTCAGGTGGCAAATTCTGGACTTTTTTACACATAATGTAAATTGCAAAAATGACATATTTTTAATAAATACAAACAGGCGTATTCAACGACAGGATTAGAAGAGTTCCTGACTGCATTCACCTTTCCAATTACGATGTTTTTCAATATTTTGCTACACAATATGACTTTCGCAGCGTTAATATGCCCCTTTTAATTTGCTGACTTTTTGTTACAGGTCAGGGCCGCGTAAACCAACTTGGTGGGGTATTTATCAACGGCCGACCCCTCCCAAATCATATACGTCTTAAAATTGTCGAAATGGCTGGAAGTGGGATACGGCCGTGTGTAATTTCGCGACAACTACGAGTTTCACATGGTTGTGTGTCTAAAATACTAAATCGTTACCAAGAAACGGGGTCCATACGCCCGGGAGTAATCGGTGGCTCCAAACCTAAGGTCACCTCTCCCGAAATAGAGACACGCATAAAAGAAATGTGCAAGGCCAATCCTGGCTTGTTCAGCTGGGAAATACGGGAGAAATTAATAAAGGTAAGTCCATTAACAATTGCTGGATGAAAAAGGTGTTTCTGATCGGCATCTTAACCGTAGCTGATATCTCTAAAATACCTTGTTCGTTTACATCTTTTAAACTTCCGATTTGTTATAAGTCACGTGCCCGCAGAACTGATACATAACTTCCGTTTTTTGTTTCCTTTGGACTCCCGCTGTCTATGTTTACTAGTAAAGGTCAAATTGCAGAAATTTATGAGCACCGAAGGCTATTTAACCAACAAAGAGCTTCGGACGGTGCCACCCAAACCGTTAAGAAATCAATTTAGAACGGCAGCAATGTGCAAACAAATGTCGCATTAAATCGACTCCGTTCGGCACTTCCGCCTTGGCACGCAAATTTATCGTATCGCTGTCTACTCTGTATTTCGCTTTGTATTCGATTGGGCCGTAGCATGAGTCGCATGACAAATGTTTACTGAAGCCATGCGCTCGATGTAACCTTTTGTTTACAACCAGCATCAGATTCATTCACAAATACCTACCTGTCCTTTCGTAGTAGTTTACTGCTCGTAAAGACGTGTATCGTTTGTGCTGTGCCGCAATTTGTCAGCACTCTCCTGTGTGGACCGTCGAGGAGCAGAGCTGCCACCATTTTTGTTTTATTTAAAACCAGTGCATCTTTTGCGATTGCGATGTATATGCTTTCTTTTCTAAAACTATATCATTGATCTTCTTCCAGACTCTTCGACGCTTTCTCTTATTTTATTTATTCACCGGGATTCAGAAAGGAACGGTGTACCAAGTGTAGAGGGTGGTATGCAAAGTAATGTGACAGTTTGATTTCATTTATCAATAGCTTCAGGGACTTCCGTCAGCATGATCTGTTTGATTTCTGACATTGGATATTGGCATTCGTTATTTATGTGAACGAAACCCGTCATATTCTGCAAGACAATTCATTTAATTTTGAATAGAGAGCATGCACGTGTATATAACAGGATATGAAATATTTTCCGTAGGTTCTGCCATGTGGCTGCCTTCGTTTTAAAACGGACGTGGCGAAACATCTTTAACTCTGTAGGAAGCAAAAAAAATATTATGTTGATGAGAATTGTGGTACTTTTAATATATTTTCAAAAAAAAAAAAACAAATTAAAAATGCATTATAAAAACTCGTATATTGGTACAAACTACTACACCCATTAAAGGCCTCGTCCTCCAAAAGAGATCTAGTGATTTCATATCATATTTTGCTAAAATATGGGTAAAACTTCTTTGGAATAAGGATTCAGTTAAAAGAACATTTCTTAATAATTTACCTTGCTAGTTGCAGGATAGATATCGGCCCTTCAGTTTGACCATTTCCACTATTAATTTTCCGTACATGGAGAGGACTTCACAACAAAATTGTATCAAAGATTATTCTAGCATTGACTTGGAGTTTATTTCCTCGCCCTTACCCATTATCCCCAGGAAAATCGAATTTTTTCCACAAAACTCATATAACGAACATAACAACGTAACAATAATGGGATATGTTCTTTTCAATTCAAATACTATTTTGGACACTATAAATTTCAAGGCTGGGATGGTTCAAACTTGAAAGCCTTGTCATTAAACTCATATTGTCTCTGTTCGTATGTGTTTTCATTGCCCTCTCATTGTCAATTTTCCCTCGTAACATGCTCAGTCACTTTTGGCAATGTTGTGTTTCTGCATCTTGTAGTTTTTTCCTGTTTAAGAGTTAAAGCCGCAATTAGTTACACTTGATATGCCGCAAGTTGTATAGAGGGCTGTCGACACTCGCTCACATACCCCCAATGCCGAAACATCAAACGATCATTCACGTAAACTTCGACATTGTGTAGCCTCCAAGCTGAATGTCCAACCAAACATCCCTGGCAGCTCTTACGTCCACCCAATTGTTTATCAATCGGTGGTTTGATTGAGTGATCGTCGCTCGATACGAGCCCATGAAGTTCTGTGTCGTTTACTTGGTGAGACCGCATTCATACATATGCGCACACACATGCGCATACATCTGCGTATATACATGCAACTGTGCGCATGCATGGATTCTATTATATCTATGTTTTGCTTTGGTTCTCATTCATTGGAATGGGCTAAACACAGCCTCCAGGTGCGCTTCATGCTTAATTAGAATATGAAACACTCATAGAATATGTTGCACAGATTTCTGAGGATTTTAAAATTGTTACGAGTATTGCAACGTTTGATGCGGCTTATGGTCCCCAGATAATGCGGTGCTTATGCCTAATTTATTATAGCCAGTATTGACTGATTATCGCTATATTCTTATTTGGCTGCCATGTGGAAGTAAACAGAAGTAACATGTCAGTTGATATCGCAAGTCGACAGAATATTGCAGCATAAAATCTCTTTCAAATATGTAGACAATAATTAATTAATTAATTAATGGCACAATTGCGTTCACAGCTTTGTCGCTATCACTTTATTCGAATCAATCACCAGAAATATTTTTAGTTTTCAACAGTGACCGCAATTAGTCTTAATTTTTGTAATGTTAGCATTAACAAAATCGGAGAAAAAGTACCACTTTAGAAAAGTACTGAGTGCACAAATGTTATTCTCAGTAGTTGATCGATGGAACCTGCCATTGCTTTTTGTCCATAATTGTTATGTTATAAGATTAAGGATTACGAGTTTTATTCACTACCTACTGAAAATTCGTATTTTATTAGTGTCTTTTAATTATCGCACCTATAATTAGGGCGGTATATAAAAAATATTAAGAATTAGGAATGGTTCTTTCTCGTATCTGTCACAATACGAGTATATTGCTTCTAATCAACGAAATTGTTTAAAAAATTCAAATTTTTCTAGAGACCAATTCGGTCCTTGCCCACCTTGTCGATTTCACCCACTTTTAACAACTGAGATCCCCAATAACGTAAGCGATGTAGCCATGCCGAAAAAGTGGTATGACGACGACTTTTTCTCAGGCATAATAGCCGTTTTTCTAATGAGAATGCGCATTTTTGTTAGCATTTTTCCATAAAACATTTTAACAACGATTTTATATGTTATACTTTATATATGTTATATCTTATACTTTCAGTATCAGTATTCCAACATTCAATGGCGAAAGAACAAAAATTTATATACCATTGATTAGTAATGAAATGTTTCCCATCATTGTTATTTGAGACAATTAAAATGAGATGTCAATAGCGACGATGTTTTCATAGATATAGTTCGTACAGTATTAATTTTGGAAAATCGATTTGGTTTAGATTACTGCAACTGCAATTCTAGTATGCCAAGTGTATCAAGTTCTTTCACATGAAAATAATTATTAATTTTAATTGTAAAAGTGTATCAAGTCCTTTCACGTGGAAATGAAAATACTTTAAATTGCTGATCCGGCGAAATAGTTATATATTCTTTTTGTATGATAACAGCTTCCTCAAATCATGACAGAGATTTCGAAGCCACAAACATTTTATTTAAATAAATTCGCCTAATCTTGAAACTGGGATACATTTTCTCACACCGAGTTCAAATTTATTTTTCATGAATATATTCATTACCTTTTCTACATAACCGAAATAGTATAGAACTCAACTTGGGAAATCTGACATGCTGGAAGACAACCAAGTGTAGGTGTGATCCTGTCTATCAGGTTCCGGGACTTTGGTAGGAATCCAAATTCTTGAATTATACATTTCGGCTGGAGTAGATTATCTCGGTCAGGTATCGTAGCGAATAATATGCAAAACATATCGTTAAGGAACAGATTTACATAGAGAATGATTAATTATAAGTCAGCTGTCACCAAGCTTGCAAGAGTCTTGCAAAACTGGTTAAAAAACATGCTTACGATTCTAGATTTTAACTGTATTACCTATCGGTTATTGAACACTCCTCTTTTATGTCACATTTGCTACAATACAAAAGACGGCAGTTCAAACTCATATTTCATGTTTATTAAAAATGCGACGTTCTCGCTGATCGGCATTTTATTTAAAGGAGCATCCAAAACAAACAAAAACTGAAGAATACGGAAGCAAAGTTGACAGATGCGCAGTTGGACATTATAATTGGATTAGACTGGAGAATTGAAACCAGAAGGTCAGAAGATTGTTATTTCGAATAAATGCTGAAGTGAGATTCCATAAAGAATACATATAGGTATATTCTTGATTGTCGTCATCATTTACGTTAATTTAAGATCGTTTGTCTGTCCGCTGGAAAAATCGTAGGACCCGAAATGTTTGAATTAATTGTGGGCGTGATTATTGAAGAGTATTAAAATACATTCTAATGGAAATTTCATCGAAATTTAACAAAATCAACCATAAAATTTGTACCATTTATTAAAAACAATGAATATTTCAGTAGATGTTTTATTAGAATATGTGTTGTAGCCACGTCAACTAATATTACGACACGACGGTCCATCGTCCACGATACTTTAGTTTTTTTTTTGGTCGAGCAACCTAAAATGTAATTTCGAAAACTTTTTTAAAAGGTCGTGTATTTGAATACTATAGCATTAGCACAATTTTTAGAAATGGCGTTAAGTATCATTTGAGATAGAAGCGTAAAATATGATAGAACAGAAAAACAAATCTGGAACCAAAATAAATTTCTATTCATTTTCTAGGAGTTACAAGTTCAACCAACCATATTCGTAATTTGAAATATTGATCACATAAGCAGACATAATAAGCAACAAATTGTGGCAACATTTGTCACAACTCCTACATATAAGGCAACGCTTTGTTTCGTCGAATCAAGGAACCAGAATTGTTGCTCAAATCGATTCTAATGTTTTGAAATTTACGCAATCAGCATGAGTTGTATTAATTCAAGTTTTTATACGGCTCTCTAGTATTCACATTGTGGATACCAATTTTTAACCGTATCGCTGAAAATTTTGTAAAAAAAAGCAACGTAATAAACCGACTGTAACCTCACACATAAGTGATTCAAAGTGATTTGAACGTGGCAGGCACAAGTTTTATCTGCATTAAATATTTTTCAAACAAATTAATAGCGCAATATGTCCGACGATCAAGTATTCCAAATAAAATTCACTTCATATTAGCAAACAATCAAGAAAAATGCTTTGCTTTAAAACGTAAATACGAAATTAATATACGTATAAATTAAAATTAAGAAATAAAGTAGAAAGATTTACAGAAATGGATACATTTGGAGTAGTATGCATAAAAGCTAGCATATTTCCTAAACGCCAACTATTTCTTCTTTTTTTATCTTACATACCAATAAATAAGAATATAAAGAAGAATTTCATGTATCTGTAGCACAAAATAATCAATATTAATATATTATGCGAAAATCTAAAAAAATTTTGGAAGCCACTCGAAATGAGTGCACAAATTCCGCAATTCGTTTTGCATTTTTGCTACTTGGACTAATAATATCAAACTTGAAACCTCGTAACTTCTTTAAAAACAATTTATTAAAAAAATTTATACTTTTCTCTGCATCCAGACGAAAAAGCAATTTGTGTTTTTTATCGATACGATATTGAAACGGACAACATTTATAATTCGAATAGAATTTATTTTTGAGGAATTTTTATTATTTGTGAAATGTGAATTTTGGGTGAAGAATTACGAGTATTTAGAAATATTAAACATTTTTAAAGGTTTGGTAGTAAACGAAGATTTCCTTGTCCTTGTCCGTAATACCTTCGTTTGTAGGCTATTTGGTATTTTCTATTTCGAATGTTTTAAACAGCTCGACAGCAAATGGATGAACAAATTAAATAATGCAAATCATGTTGAAATTGAAAGTCACTTCATCCCTCTTTCAAATAACAACCAAATACTTTAAACTAAATGTCGGTTCCTCTTAATTTGATTTGAATTTTTAAACAAATTGTAGTGCAAATAGAACCGGGCTGCGTTTAACAATGAAAAAATAGATACAAATTCTAAATTTATATTACGGTGTTTGTTCACATAAACGCCAATGTGGAAATGTGCATTTTCGATCTTTGCATATGAAATCCTTCAACACATTCTTTCACCCTCTTCCCCATGTCATACTGGTATATACAGGGTGGGCCGTAAGGGTGTTGGCGGTTTAAATATTCAATAAAAAAACTACGAAACATAAAAAAATATATTTGTATTTTTAAAAAATAGAAGCATGGGAATTTTTAAGACTTAAAAATAATGTTGTCCAAATGGCTTCCCTCGGCTGCTTGACACTCTTGGAACCGAAGTCGCAAATTTTGGAACACTCGTTGAAAAGTTGTTCTCGGTGTTTTGTTACTTTCCTGAATAATGTTCCTCTTCAACTGCTCTAAATTGGTCGGATTATTGTCGTAGACTACCGATTTGAGGTAGCCCCATAGAAAATAATCGCATGGAGAGAGATCGGGGCTACGTGGGGGCCATTCAATAACCCCCTTTTCGAAATGAGTTTTCCAGGAAAAACATTTTTCAGCAGCTCTATGGATACCCTAGCCGTATGACATGTGGCCCCATCCTGTTGAAACCACATCCTCGAGGTATTGTCTTGAAGTTCTTGCAAAGCTGGTACCAAAAAGTCTGCTAGCATGTTGCAATAATTGTTAGCTCTAACCGTCATCGCATGCCCTCTTTCGTCCTCAAAAAAGTATGGTCCAATAATACCGCTGTGAAGTGGACGTTCATGCAAGCGTCGGGGATTAATCTCGGACCAGAATCGACAATTTTGCTTGTTCACATGGCCATTAAGGTGAAAATTGGCCTCATCACTAAAAATCACGTTGTTGAAATTGTTGAACCGCTCTAGCACCAAATTGACAAAGTTAAGTCGGTTATTGGCATCATCGGGTTTTAATTCTTGGACTATCTGAATCTTAAATGCAAATCACGTTTCAAAATTCGTCGTAAAGTTGTTATTTGACATCCAAAGACTGACTTCTCTTACGTGTTGACTGTTGCGGATTTCGCTAAACTGAAACACGAACACGCTCCACAATGTCGGCTGATCTTGCAGAAACTGGGCGACCACGAACCGTAATTGGTACTGTTGAGCCGGTTGTTTCGAACATTCTGATCCATTTTCGTATCACATTGGCGCTTGGAACTTCACTTAAATCGTGTAAACCGTGTTCATGCCGATACAAACGTCGTGCAGTAATCACTGATTTATTGTTTTCGTAATACGCTCGGACACAAAATGCACGCTGCAGGAAGCGGCACAGCGAACAACATATCCTCTCGCCACGCCGCGCCACGCGTTACCGAGAAATTGAAGATTTAAACCGCCAACACCCTTATGGCCCACCCTGTATATTGGTTTATTTATATGGACAGACTCAGGATCACTCTCTGATTAGATTTACATATTTCTCTCAGATTTGTTGTAATTAGGAGCTAATTTCATCAAAATTTGACACAAACAATGATTTGGTAGACGGAGTTACACTAAATTTTATGTTTATTCCTTCGGCTGGCCTACATATTAAACGCACTCAAAAAAATATATACATATATATATATAGTCGGATCTTATTTAAGCTGCACCATATCGGGCCGTGACTTTTTTATTTGATTTGATTATACGAGTATTTAGCACAATTATATTGTTTTCAGACCATGTTTCAATATAAGCCTAATAAAAGTGGACTTGACATTCTCAATTTTATCAATTCTAAAAGCCACAATTTATATAGCTTTGAAGTATTTTTATCAAACATGATTTGGCTGGAGAAGAGATGAACCTTACAGAAAACAGGTCAGATCAGTTCTGGATTACCTTTGTTTTGTTATCCGAGGCTAAATTGGTATTAATAACGTGTATTTTACGTTTTTTGTTTTATGTAATATTTTATAAAGCCTTCGTCGATAGAATAGAAAAGAGATCGAAAGAAACCACATACTCATCGCTTCACTCCATAATGTTTAACCCTTACACTTTCCGCATGGAATAGAGACCGAAGACAAATCCGTATTGAACGCTTCATTACGTGACCATAGCGGCGGTAGCAACATGGATTTCAAACGAAGGTAAAGATTACCGATAATTCTTTTGCGGATTTCGTTTGGTTCGGCGCATATTTCCCCATTATTGTGGTAAAATCGATTTTTCTCCGTTTCGTTTGGTATCCAAATACATTCATTTAGCAAATGAAAATATTTAAAATCAAATTTAAAACAAAGAAGCCTTCTAAATACTACGAATGTAATTTGCTAAGAATATTTATAACAAAAAAAAAAAAAAATAAATCCAAGACTAACCGATTGCGCTATACACGCCACCATTGTTAGGAGTAACGGGCATAAAAATTGAATTCCTGATTTATGTGGAAGGTGCCAGCTATTATCTGGCAAAACATTAGACTGTGTCCAGTTTTTCATACAGATTTAACACAGGTTATCGTGTCTACTAGCCAGACGGACCGACGAATGATATATAACTTCATGTCTCATGACATAGTCAGTAAACGTTGTTGGACATAGTTAGTAAGTAATTTGAAACTAAGGACATACGGGGCGTGTTTCGTATAGATGGTCCTTAAGTTTTAAACCCATTTACATTGTATAAGTAAGACATTTGGTTGGTGCACCCTAACCTGTCGTATGAAACGGCAAATACTTTCATTCCTTCCGGTGGAGATATAATAAATCTTGTTGGGCATAGTTAGTAAATACTTTGAAACTACGGACACAAAGGGCGAGTTGGCGAGTCTGACAGATAGGTTTTAAATACAAGAGTTGGAAAGTTTAATTTCCATTTATCTGCATTCTCTTTATCTGTCATATGGTATAAATAAAGTTTTTGATCTGTGCTCATAAAATAAGTTTTTTAGTTAGCCAAAATAGTCTGATGCAAAAAAGATTGCTTGTGTGCATTAATCACCATGTGGTTTCTGGTACTCTGGTACACCCGAAATGAATTATTTTTTCGCCTATAATTTCGGAGAATTTGGTAGGGTATTCACTATTCATCTCACATTAGACCAACCGTAACATTTCGAATCGCTTAAAGTGATTAAAGACACAGAGGTATTTGGTCTCACCCCTTGAGGTACCTTTAAACCTTAAAATATTGTCTTTTTCATAATTTTAAATTGCCTGCATGAATCTACTTAAATCTTGCATGCTGTAATTCCGTCTTGTACTGTAAGGCAATAGTAGGAAGAATGAGGGTTAATATTTGACACAAAAAGCCGACTGGAGCTTCCGACTGTTTCTGTTATATAACTTGTTGAACTTTTCACATACAGGAATCTTAAAGTTTCTAAGTTTTTAAAACAAAATGTTTTATTAATGTTACATTTAACACAGCTACTTATCTATACAACAACAAAATATGTTTAATATACAAATCAATATTAAAACGGTATTATTTTAGTATTTTTGCATTTGCACAAAAATATGTGAGTTCTTGAATCAAAAATAAAATTTGAAAATTTTACTTAAATGTTGTAGCGAAAGTCGGTTTCACGACTGGTTGGATTTTATTTCAGCATGAAAAAACAATCTTTCGGAAGGAACAGAATTAATGGAATGAAGATAGATATCTCTTCTTCTGCTACCTCCCAAACTGACTGGTATTGATTCTATTTTTCTATGCCATCAAAGCTGCGAAATTTTTTATATTTTACAAAAAGTTACATTTTAAAAGTTTGACTTTTACGACACAAATGTCGACAATATTCAATCAAACATCAATTGCGGCTCTCCTTATTACATAATGATAAATTCTCAAATTGATTTCTTAATTTTCAATTTCAACTCAATTATGCTTCTTAATTCAGTTAATATCTCCCAATATCTCTTAATATTAATTTCATTTTCTTAATATAAATTTGAATGTTTGAATGCGATAGCGAGAGTGGGATAGTTAGCTTCTGCCTTCAGGTATCCTCATCAGTATGACTTTAACCATCCAAAATATAAGCTTACAGTCAAATTATGAAATTAGCTTTATATAGGTGTTCGCTTGGACTCTGTCAGATGAGCGAGCTCGCAGTTTTGATTCTACTGAAATTAGTCCGGAGCGCCGCCCATTTGAATGAGCCAAGTGATGGAAAGGGGTGGTTTCCAGAATATCAGTGACCCTAGAAGGGACACTTGTTTATTTTCTACAGATTTCAGAAAAATTCTCGACTCATATGGCAAGCCACAAGGTTCACTTGATTCTTTGGAAAACAGCAACATTGATGTCTCTCGGCTGTAATTAGGAAAAAATCAATCATTCTTCTTACAAAATTTCTTTCGCAGCCCTCGCTCTACAGTGTATTCTGCTTATTCCTTGATCTCGCTAATAATATAACGCTCTTTACTTTACAGACAACAACAGCTAGCGACACCTCGCTGGTCATGCCCCGCAACCGTAAACCCCATTGGCTGAGGACTTGCAAAATCTATTTGGGTATCACGAGCACTTTTGCTGATGTGGCCTAAGGCTAAACAAGCCTCGCGGCCCATTTACAATTAGTTTGCTTCCACTTCATCGCAAATGGTGAGGGAGCGTGAGCTGCCAGAGCGAGAAGAACGTTAGGCAAAAGAAAACGTATGTTGGGTTGATTTGGATTTATTTTCCTCCACTTGCGGGGATTTATGAGTGGCACTTCGAGGAGTTAATAACAATCTCCACTATCTGCGCTTGTGCATTACCAGTAGTTGTTGTTTGTTAGCTACATTGTGACGTATCTGGTAGCTGGTTAGCGAGCTTTTGTCTGTGTCCAAGTGACAGCTTATCTTGTTTTGTGACAACATGGGTTTGGGCTTGTTTCTTGTTTGTTGTGTCTTAAAATTCCATTTTGTGTTGTGTTTAACAAATTCAATTGAAATTCAATTAATTAGCTGACAGTTACATTGACACGTGGCTCCGCATGAGTGATGGTTAATGGATTGGAAGTTTTGGAATTTCGTTTATTTCTGAAGTGGTGGAAATTCTTGGGAAAATCGAAATTAACTTACGGAAAATGCACACTTGAGCATAAATGTAAAACTTCCCTTATATGAACAAGAAAATGTTGATATCGGTCTGATCGGAGTTATCAGCCATTTTATCGGTCTGATCGAGGTCATCGCTTGTATTCAAAATAACTGTCAGCCACTTTATCTGATTTATGAATTACGACAGGCTTTCTCCGATTATTTCCAATAATACTATTTGGGAATGCAAATCATTTCTTTAAATGTTAATGAATATTACAGATGGTAAAGACCAGCCGCTGATTAGAACGGATCACGAAGTCGAACGATTAAGGGAGAATTAATCCGTCTCCCACACTCCCATTAACCCAAGAGAAGGACGCACTTCATTCATGACTTAGTACGGACTGATTTAAAAAACAAAATATTTATTGATGTTTTCGTACATGGCATTCAATAACTCAATCCTGGCAGTTCTAGGTCTTGAATCAATTGGCAATCAAAACAAATGACGATATCTCTTGACACGAAAATTAATATATCTGTTCTTACAAGGAAAAGCAACCTAACTACCAATTTGCTGTATTGAGGCATTGAGTATTTTTCAAACAATCACTAATATGAAAATTTGTCATAACAATCAAAATGAATGTAAAGTAAGTAAAGTTAAATAAAACACACATAAAGCTATGATTTCGATAAAATCTTTATTTCACTATAATGCTGGGACCTTGCCATTATGAAATATAATGTAATTTAAATGGTTTGCTTTCCTACAAACACTTCTCTATTCTTCGAGCTCCATACGCGACAATTTTGATGTTGGAGGTAACCACCGAGTGAGAAATGAGCTTCATCGTAAATGGCGAACTTTTCACTAAGTAAATAACACTTCAGATGATAGGCATTTAATAGATGACAACCTTGCCGGACTTCGGTTTTGAAACCACTCAATAGGTAATCCATTATTAATTTCAATCGTCTTAAACGCTTAATGCTAGATTTTGAAAAAGTACGCATTTAAGAATTAGTTTTCTTCTTTATGAAATTCCACGTTTTCTAAAACTGTGTGTGGAGCTGAAATTGAATGTTCTAGTTATAAATGTGTCCGTGAAATGTGAAAAAAATAACAAAAGTGAAAATTTACATTTTTGGACGTTGTACATGGTTTCTGAAAAACCTAAGATAGTACTGGACTTTACAGTGTCCCAACTATGTCTTTTTCAAAAAAAGTACGGTCCAATATCCCCACCAAACAGAAACCCTGTCAGTGAATAAAGGACTTTATCTATAGTCATTAACATTGAGCTCCCAGGCCCCGGCGCAAATTTTTCAAATTGGTTGCCTTCGGTTCTCCTGCAAACTTTCATGGACATCGGCGGTTCTTCGACGTAAAGCCACCAAACGTCGGAAATTCAACATTGAAGACACATCGCTTCTGCAGTAGAATGAAAGTAATATTTGTACTACAAACACATACTCTGGAATAAAGTATTATCATTTGCACGAGCTTCTCGATAGTGTAACTTGACACGGTGTGGCAGGCACTAAAGCAACACGGCCGCCACAGATTGTCAACATCGATCCGTGCTATTTGGAAAAGCTGTTATAATGCAGGAGATATGAAAAACATAATAAAACTTTAACGGACGCTATTTACCATTAATTAGGACACTAGCGTCACAAAAACGCTAAATTGGGATTTTTAAATTTTTAATGCACTCATCTCAAAAACTGACCCATAAAATGATTAACTATTTTGAATTACTGATGCCCGAATTGTTTAAAACCGTAAACCGCTCCTCATCAAAAACGCTGTTCCCCTGTGTTATCACACTTTTGCAGGTTGAATAGCAGAAATATTAATATGATTTTTCAATCTATGTAAAAAAGAGCCCCAAGGGAGACTTAGTTGGATTAAATAAATAAATATGTACATGGAATGGGGTAGAAATCTGTTACAATTGGGAGTTGTGATAGAATTTTATTCGATACAGAGTAGAAACGGGAATTACGAGAGTCTTGGCTATTCATTTTCA
>JAHXMU010000017.1:2575064-2598792 GCA_019455685.1 Philornis downsi
AGGGGACCCTGCTTTCCCCTGCACTATTCGTTGGAAGTGATGTGAATCCATTTTTATTTCATATGTTATAACTCCTGCTCCATTTAGTCAGTTTGTATTTCCCTTTAGCAGGAATTTTACTTTAGAGCAGTAATGGAATTCAGACAAAATATTTTCAGTCTGGAAAAATTATAAAAGTGTGAATTTTTCTTCTTTTACAATCTCCTCGGTTGGAGTCATTTTGGATGTGAACTTAATTCTGGCGTTATAAATGTTGTATGTACGCATGTGCAAATGTACATACATATATCCGAACATGTGTTGCATTTGCTTAGAATTCCTGTCAACTATTGCACTTTTTTTAATCTTCTTTAATAGCTTGTGTTAATTCCCACATCTATTTACAGGAAGGCTATACAGATCCGCCCTCAACATCATCCATCAGTCGTTTGTTGAGAGGCAATGACCGCAGCGGCGATGATGGACGGAAAGATTACAGTATACATGGCATATTAGGCGGTAAGTGTCCAAAGCAATAAACACTAAAACACAAAATTGGGCTTAATTAATTGAAACACCTCCGAAAGGTCTCCAGACTACGAACACTTGATTGGCCCTTCACATCTATGAACAGATGACCAAAGGGAAATGCAAACGGATAAGGCGAACGAAAAGTAGGAAAGGTAGAAGTCACTTTTATTGATGAAATTATAGATCATTTATTTGATAATTTGAAAATCATCGTCAAATCATTTGTTGCACAAATCAACAACAGGCGGCATATCTGCTTTGATCGTCTTAAAAAAACCAAAACTGCGTCTGTCGGAGCCACAACATTCTACACACCAAACAAAAGGTACCTTTTTGTACAGGTTTACGACAACTGATGGACAGACACGCTGGCAATCGGATCATGGTCTAAAGGTATCCCATTACGTTCTTACCATCACCAACATACAACACCCAAATACGAACAAAGCCTATAAAATGTACAGTGCGATCCGGTCAGCGTTGATAGCCGATCGTCAAAGGCAAGTGTCGATGATGACACCTTTGAAGATGATAATGATTCGTTTATTTTCTCTCTTTCCTGTGCTCTACTGATTCATACGTCCGCTGCCGACTGAATAATAAGCCAAGTTTAAAACCCCTACCTCAGTATCTCAAAAATAGGCTAATTCTATAAATATGCAAAGTCATGCGATAAACGATCTATAAAAACGTTTTAGAAGCACAAACACTGAACTGGCCAAGCGATAACTGAACGCATACGCTTGCAGGGAATACTACACAAGACAGTCGTGTAAAAGTTTTAATGACCACATACTCTTGTTATTGTTAACGAAATTGAGTAGAAAATTGTGTTAACATTATAACAAAATCTCAAATATGTACACATGTAAGAACGCCCGAAAAAGATCAAAGTCAGATCGAATATCCTCCAATGTGAACCACAACAGCAATCATTAATCGTTTTGCTATTTTGTCCTAAAAAAGATTCTGTGCTCAAAGTAAATGAGAATATTTTGCAAACAGTGCGGCTTATAACAAACACATTCCTCTTTGCCATTTGACATTTGGATTGAAGGAAAAATTTTCCCAGAGTCACACAATATTCCATCCCAGATGGCCCGACAAGAATAGAAAAATAGAAAGAAGTGGTTAATACCATTCAACTTTGTTTGTGTTGCATGACTATAAGGAGCATTTCTGTGACAATGTTTTGACACTCTGCCGGATAATGTGGCCGAAGTGACCTTGTTGGTGTTTTCATTTGTCAATGACACAAGTCGAACATAATTATTATATGTCAACTAACGGTAGTTTATACAAATATGATGTAATGTATCGTAAAGGCACAACTGTTTAATCCAGATGTGGTCAGTACAAACTTAGCTAGGGACGAAGGATTATAGTTTTTACCGCTATTGCCAAAATAATATAATTTTTGCCAACATCAATAAAGACTTAAATCGATACACAACACAGAGACGACCTTTTTGATGTAAATTTTTGTACACTGGATCAAAAATTGACAATGCAATTTTGATATTTTATACAAGACTAAATATTGTTTCAGACAGGTCATGATGTGCAGATAATGGCATTTCTCCCAGAAATGTCTGATTGGCTTACTGTCGCAATATGTGCGTGAAACAATCTCCAAATACAACTCCTTACACGAATATGAATTGAACTTGAAAACTTGAAAAATAAAAACAAATAAAATGAAATAACACCCATAACCAGTAGCCAAAAATAACTTTTGCTCATTGTAAAATAAATCCTAATAACGCATAATAAACGCTGCAAGCCAAAAATTGAAAAAGAAAGTAGTAGTAGGAATTTTTTCCGGAGTACTTTTATTTATTTCTAAGTAAAACTTTATTACAAGGATATTTACAAGGAAAAGTTAAAAGAGAACACATAGATTGTGAGGAGGCTAAAAAAATACTCCACAAAAATAAAAAAAAATGTCACTTCAAACACAACAATAGATAACAAAAAATCTGTGAACAAAAAAAATTGTGAAACTTAAATAAATTCATCCCAAATCATGTCAAAAATATGAAATAATGTCAAAAATAACGAGTTTAAAGCATGCTTTTTCAATAGCATATTTACAAGCTTGATATTTGCTTTGCCCCTCTTTCGACACTTTATCTTATTTTTGGAAAAGGCTCCACATTTTGGTTTCAAAGTTTTCCTAGCACTTTCAAGTACCATGGAGAAATTTCTGCTTCGGTATTTTTTCAAAAAAAAAAAGCTATGAAAAATAATGCAATTTCTTTTAAATGTATTGAATGCGTATACATTGAGGTTTTGTCAGTTATGCCGCAATATATAATTTCTATCTATAGGAACTACGTCCTTTTTCTAACAATTTCTCCTCAAAATCAATAAAAAAAATTATGTGCTTTTAAAGCATACATTTAGGGACATACTTTTATGCATTTGCTATTAAATATGGCGTTTCCTGTTGCCATTCTGTACGGAAGGTTGGCGCGAATACTTACCCAATGCCAATACCTAACACTTTAAAAATTTTGGGACCTGAGAATATGGAAATGCTAACATCTAAAATTTCAATTGACATTATCAATCATCGCACTCAGATCCTGCAGGCTATTGACAGTAAATTAAGACGGTACCTAGCGAGTAGTAAGAATGGGATAAATAATATGCTTTTCGTAGTAAATTAACGAAAATTCTATCACAATCTAGAAAAAGGAGACAATATAAATTTGGAAAACCATAAGGCTATGTATTCAGGTCGATCAGAAATATAACCTAATAGAAACTCTCTGGGTTAATGGAGTGGACCGGAAAATAACTGCATTTTTTGAAAGGAAAGCCTACATGGAAGACGCACATGATCCTTAATGGCAAGTGACTCGTTCAGTTCATCATGGTTTTGTCTGAGCCTAAGACCTCTTAGCAATGCGTTGAATAACTCTTCCAACGGATAGCAACAACACCAAGCAACAACAAAGACACTCCACAATCATCCATTTGTTGTGCATGGATGACTCGAAATTGTTTGCACGTTCGAGGTATCACCTCTCAAACTTACCGAATATCAAGGAAAGAAATTTAGTAGTGATATCTGTATGCAATTTGGTTTGGAAAATTGCAAGCCTATCAAAATGGCAAGAGTGGTACATTCGGAAGGATTTATACTGAATTAGAGCACAATACAAATGTTAGATTCTGATCAATCCTACAAATACTTGGGCATAGGCGCAGCAAAGGAGGGAGGATTCAGCACAGGGGAAAGTACGAACCATGCTGACGAGATTCAGGTAGCACCATCCCAAGGATGCTGTTGAGAGCGTAATTTTGCAATGAAATTTGGGCGGACAGGGCATCATAAATTTGAAAAATCAAAATCACAATCAGATCCGGAAACTTGGAGAGTCCTTTTATGTGAAAGCATTAGAGAGTGGGCAATATTCTATTCTAATGAATTTGGATGACAGCTATTCACCACTTAAGCTCTCAACATCTCATGTCGATCCTCTAGAATGTATGAATAAAGATACCGATATTGTAGGACAATGGAAATAGAAGATCATACACGTAGATAATGTTGATAAAAATTCGTCTACAATATATTTTCAGTACGGCCAACTATTCCTGGGAACAAAGCCATTCCTACGGGGGTATATTGTAGATGTAACAGTTCTACTTGTTTTCGAAATAGTGGTGAACTCCCTATCTCAACGATTAAATGTGTTGGGACTTTCGGGTCACGTGCACGGTATGTGCAACACGGTAGCCTCGGAAATATGCAGGATAATGAGAACATTCTCGGGTATGTGACTTTTACGTCCCAATAGTAATGTATGAATAGCAGCGAACAATTAACTAGATAAGCATAGACAAACATAACGATGCTGAAGTGACTTGCGGACGAGACCGCAGTCATATTCAGCTATAAATTCTAGGGTCCATTTATAACGTGGTTTCTTAGGCGAAAAGGTAAGATAATAATAATAATAATAATAAATCATAAGAAACTTCAGACGAAATAAATAAAAAAAGTCAAAGTTAATAGAATTGTATGTAAATAAAATTATATAGTTTGTTTGTTGCTTCATACAGATAAGACAGCATCATACAGATAAGACAGCATCAGGAAACGACTATAATCTATTCATTCATTCACACTCAAAAATGCAGAAAATAGTTTTTATCAGTTTAATTGGTTAACTTAGAGGAACTCACATGTCGGCATCCTGATACTGAAAGTATTTATTTTTGTTTTAAATGAGAATCTTTCATTCGCGGAGAAATTTATACCGCTAACCTTTCGAGCGTTAGACGCGGTCTTTTTGCATTACTAAATTGTAATAATTTAATTTAATTATCACTCACTCAAAATTAATTAAACAGTTTCAAGTTAAATTCGATAAATGCTTTATTACTGATGCTATTTTTATACTTGTTTTTTTCACGAACTCCAAATCTTTAACACTGAGGACATTTGCCGCCTGAGTTGTCGATTCCAAAAAATTAAAGCACTTTATTACAACACGTTCCAAAACATGAATTAGCATTTGACGAAACAATTTGTTCAATATAAAACAGATAAATCTGTACCAAACATTCGCTTCATGGTAAATATAAATGCGTCATATTTGTTTGCAATCATTGGACTACAAAATATTCGAATGCAACAGTTACATCTGCATCGCAGTACTACATTTTTAGAATCGAATGCGTTTTTAATGCTTTTCTTATGGTATTTAAGCACGAACCAACGTTCGATGTTTGTGGCAACGTCTACGTGTTTGCTTAAAACCACCACCACAATGAGTGATTTACATTGATTGATGACAATATCATTGGCTTTCATAAAGAAACTGAACTTTAGGAAACATGCAATTAGAAAAATTATCCAAAAATTCGTTTTCTACAGCAGTTGAATAGCTTCCAGAGGTAGAAACCGACAATTGATCTTCACAACAGACGTCATTGCTTTGAGAGTATATCGCTTGCTGTTACTCATGTTTGGTCATATAATTTCATATGTCATGTTTTAGCTGTTCTCTCCCGGCCATCCAGTACTGAAACATGACAGTTAAAAGTTTGAGCAACGGTGTTCCCCCAATGTTTCCCATATCTAAGTACATACAAGACCTGAATAAAGGTCATAACTTGTTTCATTTCCACATCAGCATTCGTTTAGAAACTCAGATGTGTAATCAATATTCATTTGACAACAAATATCGGGCCAGAAGGCATAGAGTTGGGCACAACAACACCATTTAACAATTTATCAAAATCATTTGCAGTGGCAGAGACGAGCGACAGTCACAAACGCAACTTCCTTCACCAACAAACAGTAGTTCTTTTTATGAGTTAAATGATGTCCAATTTATGTTAATTTTCATGCTGTGAAGTTTTTTTTTCTGCTTACCAAGCAGTAGGATCGGCAAAAACAAAGAAAAGTATAATTTAATGCGGCACTAACAAATTGCTAATAAAATTTAACACCATTTTAACACCTCTTTAGTATTTAGTATTAATTAGTATTATTAGTGATTTTGAGATTAATAAAACTTATTTCATCGTTGACTTCGAGGTGTGGATATATTGGACTCTTCCGCCGTCGTAGCAGCATACAAACATTGCGAGTTAGCAAATTAACAACGTCTTTTTACCGCTTATAACTTTTTTTCTAATTAAGCTGGTGACAATGTCGGTTTGGGTATTCAGAAAAACTTCATACGACTTCTGATATTCTTTACAATGTATTTACGTGATGATATATTAATCTGCTAGTTATTTGGTTTTGCATTCGATTTGAGAGCTTTTGGCATACATGTGTAGTTATAAGGCCCCTAAAATTCAAATGGTTGTATCCACCAGAAAACCCTATTCGAATTTTCAATTTTTTGTTATCTTTTACCGTAAATTGTCATATCCCCGTGCATTATTAAATTCCCCTGGCACAATTAATTCTTTTAACGAAATTAAAAAAGGACCAACTACTGGTGCATTTGTTTAATGAACCCAAAATGAACAATGAAATATTAAATGACGATTGTTTTGGCGATTGTGTTGTGGCACAACTTGAGAATAGCCATCGCAATTCGGGGTCAAATTAGATGACATGCTCACATTTTGTGCACCAGAATCCGAAACCGGTACATAAAAAAAATTATCTTCTTGTCATTTTGTTTAAAAATTTGAAGAGAACGTATTTTTTGAAGCATTCACGTAACTTCTGGTCATATCGACAACAAATATGAAATAATAAATTTGTGTTGGGCAGCATAAAAATGCATTCACACGAATTGACGAAGACGAAGATGATTTCTGGAGAAGATATTTTCTAAATCCATTTTTATGCAAATTTTAAAGCTAATTACATGTGCTGTAAATCGTAAAATTAGATTTTGCGTTATTTTCAGCTGTTCAAAAATTTGCTAATCAATGATCAAAAAGAATATTATGATCAAAAGCTGGTATAAAGCCTGCATATGCTAAGAACTTCTCAAAATGTATATTCCTATTTCAGAACATGTTAGGTAATAGAATATTGAAAATTAAGAAACTGATCTAAATTTGGGATTTATTCCAAGTCATTAACTGCTTCCAGATTTCAAAAATTCTATTACATTCTGTCAAGAAATTACCAAGCATTGATCAATAAAACTCAAAATATTTATTATTCATTCAAATTCATTGTATCGAATTCAAAGTAAGCCCCTTCCGAAATAATACACTTATGAAGACTAATAGTGCATCATACAAAACATCAAAACATTTTTCAAAGCATTTTCGAAAACGAATTGAGTTCCCACAGCGAATTTTTTGTTTTTATGTATTCTACCGACAAATTTACTCATAATATACAGAAAGCTTAGCATCTATCTCTCTCAAACTTAAATAACGATTTTTGTTACCGTTGCCTTCACTTCATTGATGTTAACTTCAGTTGAAGCTGTTGATAGCCTTCCAGTGCGAAACAATCGACAAATCGAAATATTTCGACCGCTGCACCACGCACATACACGAGTTTTTGATAAGTCGATCATCACAAACTTTCTGTAACATTTTCAGTAATTCAGTACGCAAAATTCTATTTGCAATACTAGATTGGAGAGCAACTCCATTACATTATCCATTGTAGAAGTCGCAAAACACACTTAAGATATATTGACAAAATCGAGCACTTTAAACACCGTAAATAATAGATGGCTCTCAATTTTTCACGCCAGCATTGAGGACAGTTTGTGCCAACCTAGCGACAAAAAGTATTCTGAGAATTCCTTTAGTGGGCTTTTAAATGATCAATTTCCGGTACCTTTTTGACAGAATGTACATTATCATATTAAAGACCCTCAAATGGATGCATTTTACCTTGTGGCACCCGAAAATACTTATTTATAGGAGCTTGGTACAGTATTGGAGCAAACAATACTGCCAAAAATTAAATTCAATAATTTAATTTTTTAAGTCTATAGAACTATCCTCCTTGCATACAATTAATAAGGATAATTCAATGACAATATAATCAAACCACATAACATATTTTTAAATTCATTGATCAACATAATTACACATAGAGTTATCTTGTCCTTGAATAATTTCTCTTAAACTAGAGCTGATCAAGGAAAACACAAAACTTTTTTGTAGTTCTCGGTGATATATCATCAAAACTAATACAGGGTGGGCTATAACGCTGTTGGCGGTTTAAATATTCAATTAAAAAAAAAACTACGAAACATAAAAAAAATATATTTGTATTTTTAAAAAGTAGAAGCATGGGAATTTTTAAGACTTAAAAATAATGTTGTCCAAATGGCTTCCCTCGGCTGCTTGACACTCTTGGAACCGAAGTCGCAAATTTTGGAAAACTCATTGAAAAGTTGTTCTCGGTATTTTGTTACTTTCCTGAATAATGTTCCTCTTCAACTGCTCTAAATTGGTCGGATTATTCTCGTAGATTACCGATTTGAGGTAGCCCCATAGAAAATAATCGCATGGAGAGAGATCGGGGCTACGTGGGGGCCATTCAATATCCCCCCTTTTAGAAATGAGTTTTCCAAGAAAAACATTTTTCAGCAGCTCTATGGATACCCTAGCCATATGGCATGTGGCCCCATCCTGTTGAAACCACATGCTCGAGGTATTGCCTTGAAGTTCTTGCAAAGCTGGCACCAAAAAGTCTGCTAGCATGTTGCAATAATTGTTCGCTCTAACCGTCGTGAACTGAAGCACGAACACGCTCCACAATGTCGGCTGATCTTGCTGAAACTGGGCGAACACGAACCGTAATTGGTACTGTTGAGCCGGTTGTTTCGAACATTCTGATCCATTTTCGTATCACAATGGCGCTTGGAACTTCACTTAAATCGTGTAAACCGTGTTCATGCCGATACAAATGTCGTGCAGTAATCACTGATTTATTGTTTTCGTAATACGCTCGGACACAAAATGCACGCTGCACTCCCGTGTACGGCTCCATGGCGACTAAATTTCCAGGAAGCGGCGCAACGAACAACATATCCCCCCGCCACCCCGCGCCGCGCGTTATAGAGAAATTGAATATTTAAACCGCCAACACCCTTATGGCCCACCCTATATAAATCTGTGTATAAGTACTTTAGAATCTCATAGTTTAAACATTTTGTATATGAACTAAAATGTGCTGCCGTAAAAAAATGTATTGGTCAACTTTTGAAAGAATTCCTAAATGTTGGCTACAAACTGTTAAATCCGTCAGTGCATGCGGATATCGTTATGTATGTATGTTAACACGTCATTTATTTGACTTGGGATATATAGACATTTCATACAAACGGGGACTCATGCCATTCTCGTACGCATTCCCAGCTCAACTCCTCATTCATTTAAAGACAGAAAATTTATGTTTGGAATTTGGAATTAGGTGAGTTTTAAGAATTTAAGAACGATAGTATCATAACGTGTCATTGCAAACCCAAGCCGTATTACTTTTCACGAGTTGTTTGATATTTAACTGTTAAGTCAAGCCGCCTTTATTCAATGTATAAATGCATAATGAAACTACTTCCTAACACGGCTTTAGTGATTATTTCAAAGATTTGGACATTGACATCTACAGACAGACACTGTGTCGAAAATATATTAATTCCTTTCGTTTGTTAACCCAAAATAAAATCAAACCCACTTTACCTCCAAAAACATCGTCCTTCAAACAAAAGACCTAAGAACACCGACTCTGACAAGAAGTCAAAAACACTAACTCACTTGAGCCAATTAATAACTTTCAATAGGGGCAAGGATCAAAGGAATCTACACCGGAGGACCTCACAACAAAGAGCCAAAGCAAAATGGATTACTTCAACTATTTACACTATGGCATTCCTTTCGTGCCTTTCAGACATAAAGGGAGTCCATTGTTGCACTAAAGACACAATAAATAAGGAAACACACCCTCCCTTTTAACGACTTCTCTGTCATAAGAACACAAATGTCGTAATATTTACGAGGTGCGCGGGATATTGTTGCACAAAAACTGGTTGTATAATCGCTGCATCTCAGATTTTGGCAAACATCATTCGCATTGTCAGTACAAAGATTTCAAACACCTTCGATGAGACACAAAGACGCCTCGCTTAATTTCCTTTTCTTTTGATGTACTCCCAATGTGAAGGCGTTAAATGCATACACCAATATTGCCACCATTTCCTGCATACACCAGTGTTGCCAGAAATTGGCAAAAAAAATTTTAATAAATGTCCAAAACGAATGAGTAAAATACAAAAAGAAAATATGCTTACATCTCCAAGAAAAAAATTATCAAAATTTTAAAAACAAATATTAAAATTAATCAGAAATTAAACATATTTTTGCTGTAAAACGATATTTATGTAAAGATTTTAATATACTTTAATGGTCCTGACAAAACCCCATAACCATATTGACATTGAGGTTTTTCGAAAAATCATGTGTTGAATAAGTTGAATAACAATAATAATTGATAATTGAATAATTGAGTAACTTCTATTGATCACAATTAAGAAAACATCCAAATATTAGTCTTGCAGCGGTAGACGAATCTGAAGGATCATGATAGCGAACATCACCTTAATTCTCCAAACACTATCAATAAAGTAAATTGAAAAACATAACTTTTTGTCATGGTAAGCTCTATGAAGTTTATCCAGCAGAAAAAAGTTCAATTCTGTTAAACTTAAGTGTTCAAAAAATTTTTAGTTTAATCTTTCGGCAATTTCAAAATTCCAGCGTTTTTCGTAAATTCCATAAAAAAAAAACTACTAAAAAATTAAAGTTCGTTGAATTTGCCAGCATGTCGAACAAGCTAGCATGTCAAAATTCAAGGTTAGGAAATACTTATAATAAATATATTGGCGATAAAATTTGTAGAGCAATTAATTTAGTGTTCATTTTTCCGAAAATCTAAAACTGGTGTAAGACTAAGTATTGGCTTGGACCAGAAATGACACTATAGGTCTGATGTAAAATTATATAGCAAACGCAAAAAAAAAATTTAACGAAATTGAAGCGTAGGAGCAATATTTACTGTTACATATAAAAAAGATGCAATTTGATAAATGATAAACATTGTTAAAATCAAATCTGAAATAGGAAAATAGAACAGCAATAAAACCGCATCCAATGTTTCTAAAATTCGAAAGAACAGTTATTACAAAAATGTACTTGTGTTTTCGTTAAGGGCAGGACACGTTAACATACAAGTCTGGCAAGCTGAACATTTGACAATTTTCGCACATATTTTGAAATTTGCCATATTCATCTGATAATGTTAACACCACATTGGATGAATTCGAATTCATCCAGGTACATATAAATTATACAAAAGTATGTAATTTGTTAAAAGTAAGAAAAATTAGCGATCAAAACTATGCCCTAAAAAGCATAAAATATGATAAGAAATGATGCAACAATCGGCAGTCGTTATTTAAAAAATAAAGAAAATTTGGTGCAGTAACATAAAATCTTTAGGACTCCTTTCTGGAGCTGGATATTAATGTCACTTTGATTATTTACCAGTAAAGTTTAAAACACATTTTAAGACGAATGACATTTTGGATTCAAGTGCTTCCTTCTTTGTTGTCGAATTATAGATGTAACATTTTAAGCAGCAACAAAATATCCTGTCTCTCAGGATAATCGTCATTGTGTACTGCTTTAATAGGTAAAATCGTCAATCTTCAAAGTGTCGGTATCAGGTGTTAAAATTATCAAATTGACAAAAAATCGTCAAAGTTGGCAGCCATGGATTCAACCGATAGAATGCTACGTAAAGGGAGAGCATTTCGACGTCATCGCCATTATGATTTTTTCGATCCAGTTGTTTATGTTCGCCCCTCACATACGAGGGTGATCTATGCCGTGATAAAAGTGTCAATCCAACAAACGCATCGTCGGCTGTGTACAAAAGAGCGACCACACTGCCGACTCTTTAAACCCAGCGGGGAGTTTTGTGCGGCGTGGTTTCATCCTATTGTCGCTGGTATTGTTTTCTCATTCTTTTCGGCTGCCGTTGAAGCGGACCGCACTTAATGGATTTGGGCATTGGCTTTCTTCAATTGGTTAGAAACGCTTAATAATGTTTCATCGCCTCTGGTAGATTCATCTCACACTCAACAGGCATCCACAGATACCGTCCAACCGACTACTAACAACGGGTCATTAAATGAGCAATTAGTTACATAATAAGATCCAATCGTATGACCATTTCATAAGATAGACAGACACACATATTCAAATATGATGCACATATTTTCCGTTTGCAAAGCTTTATGAGAGGTTTTACATAGGAGGAGAACTTTTAGTACACGTATCTGCCAATCGTCAACGTAATCAAATTGCTCTACATGTCCTTCCTTTGGCACTTTTTAACACTCTGCCGCCGGTTCCTCTGATCCAAAGCCACTGGAAGCACTTTTCCGTTGTGCAATGATAACTATTTAACACAAAACGTAAGTGCATCTGTGTGTGAAATCCTCGTGGATCATCCTTCCGCCGCCCACTGTACACGCCACGTCTGTCGTATAATGTCAATCGTCTCTCCCAGCAAACAAGGCAGCGAAGTTTGTCGCAACTTGTCAAACTTCAACGAAGTGATTGAAATTCAATGGGAAGGGCGTGAGTTCCAGTTTGAAACAAAATTGTCAGATACCATTTGATGGCTGTGAGGAATTTGTTAGAGCATATCATGTCTTTAGAATATAATTTACGTATGCGGCGGCAAATCTTTTGATCAATTTGTGGCGGTGCAGTGCCACATATTAAAATGTTCGGCTACAAATAAGCGTGTTGGAAAAGAGTTGTCAGTTTATGGGTTTAGGGATGTTTATGTAAGCAGTACTTTTTGTCCTGTGCTGGTGCACGTCTTCATGCTAACATTTTCAAAGGGTTTGTATTTCCATAGACTCATAAAACGAAAGAACAGTACAATTCGCAAAAGCGGCAGAGGCAAACATATCGTATTCAAGGCGGTTATATGATAGCAATGTGTTAATCTTTTAATAGCTTATAATACTCGAAGAAAGTATCATTGCCATGGAGATAAATGACGGCATTTCAGCTTAAACAGGACGAACGATAATCGCTTTTATAATTATTCATGTAAAAAACTTAATACGACCATCTCTAATAGGGTTGTCGACAGTCGTTTTCAGAAAACCGACTTCTCCATCTATTTCAAATAACCCACGGAAACAGGGTTTAACCAGTTGAACCACGACAAAAGTTCGACCAATGATAATTTACACATATTCTTTGTTTTTTTTTTTTTTTTTTGTAACATGTTTTTATAAATTAATTATATCTAAATCAAACGATCTGTTCTTAACAAATTATAAATCAATTATGGCAATGCGACACATGATGACTTCTCAAGTACTTTCAAAGTGTCTTTAGCTCTCCAAAACGATCTATTTTTTTATGTAAACCTCATATGTGGGGTTGTTATAAATAAGATTTCCATATTTCAATACCATTCGCAGTTTCTCTCTGTTGGTACAGAGATCTTTTCGAATTTTTAGTATCTTTGAAGGTATCTGAAAAAGAGATAACTCTTAAACTACAATCAACAGAAACTTCTGCATAACTTTACAATTCAAATTCAATGTTAGTAATAAGTCAGATTTGAAAATAAGATGAGTCTACCTATTTCTGAAAATTTTAAATCAAATATAATGAATTATCCTAAGATTTGTAAATATATTGGCACAGTCAGAACACATTAAAGACTGCCGGAAGCAAAATTCCAAGGAAATACAAAATTTTTATTTTGGGTTTTATTGTAATTGTCATTATCATTGTGGCTATAAAAAGGTTATAAGTTTAAACCCGGGCACCCAAAACAATCACTTGATAGAGTTAATCGAAACTGTCGTCTTCGTGATGAAAGAAACCCGTTTTCTGTTATGCTTCCCCTCACCCTAATTTATGTAATATTTGAAATATTTGGCAAACTTACAATAAGTATTCAAGAAGAATGAACGGGAACACTTAAAATTATAATTATATTAACATATTCTTCCAAAAATAATTTAATCTGTCAAATGATAATTTCTTCTTTCTTCTTATAAAAAAAAATATTAATAATTTTCTTACTCTTTAAAATTAAAAAATAAAGAAATTTGTAGAACGAATTCATAAAAACTGAAAGCAGTGCAGACAGATTTTTACTAGGGTAGGGGACCATCGAAATATCTAGTATTTAGCTGATTCTCGAGATTCATCTACTTTAGGCATTAGTTGATGTTTTACAACTATCCTCGATAAGAAGAATAAATTCAACAGGTGCTTAGTGTGGAACTATTTTGTTAGCAAATAGCTTTGGTTGTTCAAACATTTGTGTGCTGAATCATAATTCACAAACTGTAAATAAAAATTACTGGTGGAATTTTTTTATATTTTTAGGTCGTGATTCCGACATCAGTGACACGGAATCGGAGCCTGGAATTCCCCTGAAACGTAAGCAACGCAGATCTCGAACCACTTTCTCGGCTGATCAGTTGGAGGCTCTCGAAAGAGCATTCGCACGCACACAATACCCCGATGTGTATACTAGAGAAGAATTGGCTCAAAGCACTCAACTGACTGAGGCTCGAATCCAAGTTTGGTTCAGCAACCGAAGAGCTCGGTTGCGCAAACACTCAGGTGGCGGAAACATGAACAGTGGTCCAAATACATCGGGTGTGTCTGCGTCGGCGAACGCTGCCACCGGTGTGCCGGGAACTGGGCCATTACCATTTGGCTCCTTGACGATGAGCACAATGGGGTACAGTCCGGCAGCTGGAACCACTGCTTCGAGCACGGGCATGAGTGATCAGCATAGCGTCCATGCTGTAGCAGCGGCAGCAGCAGCTGCCGCTCATCATCCAGCTCACCATCACCACCATCACCATCATTCCCAAATGGGTAGTTACGATTTGATGGCGGCTCAGTCGGCCCATCAAGGGTTTTCAGGAGGATTTCATAACACACATTTTGCCGGACAGAATTACTACCACCAAGGTAAGCCATGATGTATAGGTACATCTCAAGGAAATAGACAATCTAATAAATTTCTCATATATTGCAGACTATTCAAAACTTTCGATTGACGACTTTTCAAAACTTACCGCAGAAAGTGTTTCAAAAATTTCGCCTTCCCTGCACCTCTCGGATAATTATGCCAAACTGGAAAATACGCCTAACTGGTCTCAGGCTGCAGCTTATCAAACAGCGGCAGCGGCCGCCAACTATAACGCGGCCGCAGTCCACCATGCCCAAGTTGCAGCTTCTCAACATTCACTCAACGATTACGCGGCCGCTGCTGCTGGTTCAGCTCTGTCTCATAACAATCAGCTGAATTCGGCAACTGCAGCCGCGTCTTCAACAGTTTATCAGCACCCTTTATCCACACAGGGAGATGCTAAATATTGGTCATGAATCAAAGGGGGTTCGTTGTGTTTATCTACGCCCATCACGACCGGTGATCTTTGTTCGACAACTAATGATTGTAGACTTTCCTACTTCCGCTGTAATAGTAAAATAAAAACCATTTCCGCATTCGTCGCGAAATTTATCGTTAACTGAAATTAGTGTAATATTCCTAACATCTATATTAGATACCTTTATGTATTATTTGTGCTAAGTTATTCTTATTCAATTATTTGAAAAAATGTAACGTTACCTTAATTCTGGATGGTCTGGACTGTCATCGTTTTAAAAACTTGCTGTAATGGATGAATCGGAGCTTTTTTTCTTTCAATAAACTGTGCAAATGGGTTGGACCTTTTTGTCATATTGCTCGTTACTTCCTTATTTTGAAATCCAATATGATCTAGACTTTAACAGAATCATTATAAGCGGTATTCTAGAAGGATCGGTTAGAAACTGCGTTTGAAAAAATAAGGCCTTTCTATATTAAGGTAACGATAAACGAAACCAATGTTTACAAATAAAGCTTACATTTCCTCACTAATATAGTAAAACATTTTTATTTTACGGATAATCAATACAAAAAATACATTCTTTCATAACATATGTTCTCTTTACGCCATATCTGGTAGGAACGGTTCAGTTGATATTGAACTGACAAATACAGGGTTATTCATTTTTCGGTTTCAAAAGTAAAGTTAAACAAAACCCACACAAAGATATGATTTCAATGAAACTTTTATTTCATTATGGCGCTTGGACCTTGCCATTGTGTACGAAATACAATGTCATTTAAATGACCTTCTCTTGAGGTAGTTTTCGACCACTTTTTCGCACATTTCGGGCGCTATCTCGGAGATAACTTGCTCCAACGTTTGGTGATTATCCGCATAAACACGGTCTTCGACGCAGCGCCACAGAAAAAATCTAACAACGACAATTGCATATGACGACCATAACCACTCCGTAACTCAAGAAATGTGCCCACGCTTGAATCACCGTATTTGTAGTAAGTTTTAACTATTTTTACGCTTTCTGCGGTTGTTGAACGATAAATATTCATAAATGGCAACCCGTTACTAAATAACTAACACTTCAGATGACAGATATTTAACAGCTGACAGCCTTGCTAGACCCATGATCAGTAATTGAATACTTCCTTTAAAAGCAATAACCGTACTCTACAACACAGAGTGGCTGAAGAATGTTTCTACATTAAAAACCTCAAATAGCATTTGTTTAATGCATATAAATGAATTGAATAAATAAGTCATCCAAATTTGTCGGTTTTGTTTTATAAACTTCGTTTTTTTGCAATAAACTCACAAACTCCTCACCTTGAGGACCAAAGGCATGTAGAATTCTGCTATAACAAATCTGTCCATGTGAGAAGTTATACAATTTTTTTAAACCACATAGAGTATTGGGGATTTCATTTATTTAAATAAAAAGTAAATAAAGTTTTTCTTAATACCTCTAGGAACAACTTGGTACATTCATCAGCCACACTGTATGATACGCCTCATCAGTTAAGACTTTTACAACTTCAGTTACATATTTACTACATATTATAAATTTCAGTTTTGTTTTTCGCTGCAGTTTTTCTCTCAGATCGAAAATTGGAATTCTGAATCTGGATGGCTAATTGCTTTTCCAGAATTTTAAGATTCTTTACTTCATTCGCATGTCTGTTCTTACAACGTCGCAAGAATTTTTCCTTGTCACATAGCTTTCCCTCTGGTTGAGTAATATTATAGTAACTTTTACTAGAAAAAACATTGTTTTTGACTTTCTTTATGTTTAAGCAAGTTGAAATGAAGTGCTTAGTCAACAAAGCCAAAAATAATCTTAAAAACGTATGAAAAAGCCAGGAAGGAAGCTTGGAGCTGAATCCAAATTTTGCACACTAAACAGGTTGAAAAAATCTGAATTTAGGGGGAAAAAGTCAAATTGACAACACTGGTCAAAATTATTTTTGTCGCTGAGTAGATAAAAATATCGAACAAAAAAATTTGTCTCAAATTTTGTATTGCAAATAGAATTTCGTGCATTCAACAACGATAGAGATGTGGTGGAAGATTTCCCTGGCTCTGGTTGGTCATCAACGTCTTCAACTGAAGTTACGTCGACAAAGAGAATGAAATGACTACTGAAAATTCTCATTTAAGTTTGAGCTTCGGAATGACACTTTATTATTTGATGATTGATTAATTTGATGATTTGATTAATTGGCGCAAATGTATTTTTTTGAAAGAGCCTACTTTGGAAGCGGTACAATGAATTTGATTGAATATTGCGTGTTTGGTTTTTTTAATTTGGTTTAATTTAAGTAATTTCTGAATAAAAACTGAAATTGCAGTTATTGCACATAGAGATATTTTTCAAAATGTACAAACTTGACACACTAATATGTAAGCTAATGCCATAAACTCAATATTAGATTTTTTAAACATTCCTCATATATATGTTAATTTAATGGACCGAATTTTCATAGTATAATTGAGGCATGAAGGTAAATGTTTCGTCTCTGCACTACAAAACAAAACAATAATAATATACCTTGCAGAAATTGTACTATGCTGACACATTACGTGTTAAGCTGGATTCTTCGAAATTATTTGCCACAATGCAACTACACAATTGTCATCTGTTTGATGCAAGGCTAAAATAGACCAAAAGTATCCTGACTATACGGCCTTGATTGAAACCCACTTGGAAGTCGTGATTCGCAGCTAACTTACCAACTTACACGCTTACTTCCGTTCTTATCAGCCTCACTTTTCTTAGTGCAATCAAATTATGTAATACCTAGCAGCGAGGACTTACAATTTACATCTGACTATGAATCCTTTTTTGCCGTAAATGTAAAATAGGAAAAGTGCAAATCGTTCATTTGGATAGTTTAGTATGTGAAACATTGACATTGAATTTATTGAAATAAATGTACATTATTGTCTTCGTCATATAATTTTCTATTTGTAATTTTATCTTGTATTATATAATATTCGCATTGACAACATCAGACTTACAATTACTGTAAATAATATTATATAATAGGTTGTATATTCATATAGATATATACCTATATATATATATATATATATATAAGCATATATATAGGACCTACATATGTGAATTTATATTTGAGTAAACAATAAGAATAATAAATAAAGGAGATATTGAAAAAATATTAAATCGAAATGTTCACACTTTTGATAGGCTGAAAGTAACGAATAAATCGTGTAGTTTTAAGAAAAATGAGTTTTTTCGGGATCTGAGATCAAAGACTGAACATGCATAATAACTTTTCGCAAATAAATAGAGTTATACAGAACCTAGTCAGTATCCTCTCTTTATTAATGCAAACAACGTTTGGCTAATTTTCGAATAGATTTAATTACAATTATTGTCATTGCAAACAATTCGACTTTATGTTTTCTAGAATTAAAATTATTGTCCTTCATAAGCAGTAATATTTAAAGTCATTTTATAAACGCCCTCTTTTTTTCTTTATGTTTCATATGTTAAATGTGTATGATAATTTTGGAATTTACATTCAAGTAAAATGAGTAATAATTATTGTCTTTTCAAAATTATTGTCGTAGTTAAAAACTCTATACGTTGCCTCAGCTACGAGGACCTCGGAAATCGCAGTTGATTTCTGTTTCGGAACATCGGTTTCCTCAGCTATTTCTCCAATCTGGAAATTTTGTCCTATTCTAAAACCTCCCTGTTTTTTTTTTTTTTTTTTTTTTTGGGATAAATATAATTGAATTTCTTCCTACTAAATGTTATATTTGCAAGTATATATGTTTATATATGTATAAATTTGATATTATTGTCCAGATATGTTATTACTTTATAATTATTTTTGTTAGTTTAAATATTTAATTAAGATATGGTTAAATATTGATATTGTCATTGTTATTAGCTTGCCTTGGTTACTTTCAACTCAAGTTTGTCCGTTCATGTCCAGTTTAGTATCGAGTATAATTATTAATATCATTGCGTCGAAAACTTCGGCGATTCATGGCGGTAATACGTGGTGGCGTGCCCCAGGAATGGAAGGGCGCAGACACAGCAGCCTGGCGTCTGAGATTGCGAGGATAGTAAGTGGATGGGAGGTCATTTGTTGAGATGCTTCGATGATGTTCCATTGTCTGTATGTAAATAGGCCAACGACCACGCATGCCGGCGGCGTCCCAGTTAACCACGGGCCGATATGGAAAGAAGCATCGTTTACAAACGGCTGCGATGGGTTGACGCAGTCGCTCTGGTGGGGGGTAGTACTCGACCTTTTCCATGGTGTGTTCAATAGACCCAAAAGTGGCAACAATGATAAAAAAGAACGTCAATTAGTTGCAATCGTTCACACTTCTCGATATCGGATCACAATACACATATGGAAAAATTACATTTGTTAACTATAAAGTTCACATAAAAACGAAATCAATCACTTAAAACTAACCAACACACACAATACAGCTCCTCTTCTCAATTTCACCAACACACTGATATTTCTTAATAAACATTCAAACACACATACAACCAGAGTAAATGAGCAGTGGCGTATTACCAAATCAAAACTACTACAGAGAAGACTTTAAGGCGGCAGGCATTAAATTGTAAATTTATATATTTGGATCACAGTTCATAGTTCATACCATACTATGTGCAAATTAATGTAGTTACGCTTAAAAAATGGTAGCAAAATCAAAATTACGAGTATTTTGACTTTCTTGGATTGGATTCTACTCTGACAATGTGTGTCAGCTTTGCCACAGTACTTCCTTTTGAGTGCTAACCGCAGCACAGCATCGATGTTTTGCCATTCTAGCATAAATGTGTGGGAAAGAGGGTAGCTCGAACTAAGCAAAGCATGCAATATTCTAATGTATATGAAGCTTACAGGCCAACAGCCACACTTACCATCGCACTCAGACATGCATATGCATATGAATTCTGTTGGAACGGGTTATTTTAAGCAATTTTTATTATTTTAAGCAATATATTGAAAAGAAAATATAATTGCAAACTGCAAACAGACTATTCACAGCAAAGAAATGTGAATGTGTTTAGATATATTCGATTATTTTGCTCCTAACCAGAGCCTTATACTTCCTTCTTTTCCATGTGCAACAAAGTTCTCTTAATATTTGATAACTGACATATTTCCAAAAACATGTTCAAGAGTAGCTAAATGGAGTTATTATAAACTGCTAAAAGCAATAATAAAGGGCTCTTAACTAATTTAATTTATGGTTTTGCGAATTTCCTTGAACTTTTGAAGGTGACTTACAAAATGGCATTTGATTCAATCATTCTTGTGCAAAACATTTGTGAAAACAACCCTAAAACCTTGTGATTTGGAAACCAGGCTGCGACCACAGCTTTTCATAGTGCACACTCTATTCGATTTGTAATCGCCCAGATATTGGGAGCTTTCTACGAAATTTCACGGATTCCAAAAGGTCTCTTTAATAGAGACCGGAATCACCGGCACCCAAATTCGGCCATTAGTTTCGATTTTTTTTTTTTTTGCCCTGGAAAACATCGTCTTTAGTGGGTCGACTTGATCTACGAGACATTATGCTAAACAAGTGAACATATAATATGTTTCCATAATAAGTTTCTTTCTTTAACATCTTCATCCATAAAAGTTTCCCAACATTGTTTCTAACTTGTTTAAAAGAATTAAGTTAGAATTTACAGATATTAAAAACGTAAATTGAAAATAGTTCAACTTATACTGTGTGTGACATACATTCCAAAACCCTACTAACTACGTACAAGTAAATAAGCGTTGTTGCAAGCGGTATATGTAGCTAAACCATAGTGCAAAAAAAAAATATAGTTTGAGGATCGTTTCATGCAAAAAGTGAAAAAAAAGTTCTTCAAACAACTCATACATAAAAATCGTTTGCCATAATTAGTGTTCGATGCGTTCGAAAACAGGGTGTCTAACATTTAATAAGAAAGCCGGTTGACGACTGAGCTAAGTTATTATTCACCCCCAAAAGTTGCTACAAATGGTCAAGTCATGGCGAGTGGTGCGGCGCTTGCCGGAGTACCTAATACACGATCCTATTCGTATATAAAACTCTTTGGTTGTTTGAACAACCTCGGGTCATTAACGAGTTTCTCGAAATTTAAGTACGAGAAGTTGTACAACGAAGCACGATATATAATAGACGGATAAACAAACCGAAACCCATATCTGTTAAACATGGAAAATACTCCCGAAAAAAATACGGCGCACTGTATATTATAAAGGGCATAAAGTAGTAATCTTTAAGTGCTGTAATCTAAAACTTTTTGGTCCTGTTTTATGAAGAAATTTGCAACTAACATGGTTTAGAAATATTTGATCAATATGTTACACATACATATATTCCAATAGACATGTTTAAAATATGTAAATGTTAAAACATTATGTTTTTTTACCGAACTAAAGGTTACAAGAGAAAAACATCACCAAAGCTTGTACCTGTGAAATTGAGGTATGGTCAGCCATGAAACAACATATATGTACGAGTAAGTATTAAAATTTATGTCTACATTTTTTGTTTCAATTACTGAGAAATGTGAGTGAGTGTAGTATATCAGAATATAACTATTAAGGCTCCAAAAGCCGCCAAAATGAGACTCTTACATTTTGGTAAACCACAGTCTACATAACATTTTAAAAACAAAATAGGAAACATATTTGACAACATATGGCTGAAATTAACAAAACGGGAAAATAAGCTGCGTTCACTCGTTAACAATTTTTCTTCAGAATGTCTACAACTGCCAACTTTCTAGAGCATTTTTAGAGAAGCAATTTTGTGTATGAATTGACGCAATCATTGGTTAATTACAACTTAATGGCTGAGTGCTTTCGTCAGTTTTTTTTTTTTTTTTTTTTTTTTTTTTTTTTTTTTTTTTTTTTTTTTGTTTTTTTTTGGGAATACTAAGGTAAATGTATAAGCTCCAGATACATAAAAATTGTAAAGCTTTAATTAACGTTCTTTTACGTATAATAATACTTAAATCACAAATATTGTGATGATTTCGAAAAATTTAACAAATTTAAAATCAGTACAGGACACATTGCGTCAGACATATCTCCTGGTTTGACTTGAGCATTTAAAAATGAAGATACTCGTATTTGTACATTTTCATTTGCTCTTGTGATTGTGCGGGAAATATTGCGTTTTTTATTTTCATAGATTACGCGTACGAAATCTCAAAGCTCTAACTTAATTCCTTCTAATTAACGCCGCAGCTTACATACAAAAAATATTAAAAAAAACGAAACATTCCAATGTAATAATTTTGGTTTCAATTCGGATTTTTAATAATATCTACCTATATTTCTTAAATTTGCTATTTTGATTACGGTTACAAATCTCAACCAGTTATTATGGAGAACATTTTCGGTTACGTTTATAGTTTGATTCTCTGATTTCAGCATTGATTTCATAGAAATTTATGGAAAAAAATCATCGTATTGGAATAACTTATCAATGTTAACAAGTTCTTAAACATAATATCGAGACAACGAATGAATGAACCATTCGCATATCGCAATCATAATAATATGATAATATATCACAGATTTAAAAAGTAAGATATATCTTAGGCTGTGAATATTTTAATGGCTGCATACGCTACAAATTATGAATACATTTAGGTATGAAAGAGAGTACTTATTTACTGATATCACATAATTTAGCCTCCTACAATTTGTTTTCGTTTTCAAACTTGTTGAAATCGGTCGATCGATTATTAAAACGATTTCTTCAGTATTAGATACCGTATACGAATATACGATATACGAATACGAATGTTTAAAAACAAGTATGTTAATTGTCATTGACACTTTTTATTTGTCACTTTTTTTATAATTATTTTTTGTGTTTAAGAAAAAGTGTCGGTCTTTATTAGTACTTTTGCAGTGCAACTACTGAAATTTCTGAAATTTTTCGGAAACCGAATTCGGGTGCCGTTATTGTTAATTTATTCTTCAGTCTAATAGTAAAGGGTTTGTTATATACTCCTGTCAGCCTCTGTGATGAATTTGGCACTATACCATAATAATCCAGAAATTGGCGATGAAAATGAAAATTGAGAAAAAAGGCTAAATTCTTCAGAGAAAGGAGGAAATATACTGCATAAGGTAACTAAACACAGTCCCACATACATGGTGCAAGAGATAAAATAATAATAAATAAAAAAGGACGAAGGCAAAGAAGAAAATATAATTTATTCAACGGAAACAACTATTGTTGCCGTTTCAGACTTTCTCAGAGATATACGGCAATATAAATAGATACAAATTTAAATA
>JAHXMU010000017.1:2598802-2618449 GCA_019455685.1 Philornis downsi
TACTGAACTGTAGCGACAACGGAAAGTCGTTTTTATACCTAAGCATATATTTATCTCTCACTAGCATGCTTCTAATATTGTTACATACATTCTTTGTACAGTCTGAATAAAACCTTAATAATATTCTATGCATAGCCATTTCCGACCAGCCTAAAAGAACACTTCTATTATCATGCTGCAGTGTGGCAGAGTCATGCAAAAAGGGATTTTTAAAAGACGCGCTTTCATTCTCAGTTATTTTTTCCTCTATTGCTTAAATGCATTATAGACAAGTTATTTAACACTAAGATACTGGGACAATAACAAGAGAAAATGTTATTCTGTCATCGATTGTTCAGATCATCATCCCAATTTCAAGCGGTTCTAAGTGACGATTCGGACTCTGCCACACTATACGTAACCATCATCTAACGAACAAAGGTCCCGAAAGACCTCTATGCAAAAGAAACAACTCGAGAAGAAGTAGAATAAGAAGTAGAAGGAATGGTAAAAGATAGCACACAAATCACCGCCATTTACTCATACAAATTGCCTGGCACGTCCAGAACGACTAAAACGGCCACCACCTACAGCGCCACCGCCAGTAGCGCCCATGGGGCTGCGTAAAGCTCTATAGGAAGGCAAGAAGCCTGAGCGGTAAACGGCTCCTATATGGCGTTTGGAAGGCGTTTCAAATGCTGCTTCATTTTCTTCGTTCTCATTTTTGGCATCGGCTTCATCTTGCGTATCGGATTCATCCATTGTCGCCTCTCGTTCTTCATCCGCATTCAAACTTTGCAAAAATTTTGAATTTTCTATTCCAAATAATTCAGGATCCTTTGACGCATCTTTAATTGGATTTATATAATTATACAATATACAATTTGTCGTTATATTTCACAATGTATTAACTTATCATTTGTGTAAGCTATTATTGTACATATTAGGTTTGCCTATGTAATAATATATGTATGTATGTATATACAAGTGAATGCAACATGTCACAGTATCATGCTCTCACTTACCTAGAAACCTCTTCTGAGCTCTTCCAAAATCTCCCCAATCCATGTCGGCATATGTACCATAATTCCAGTAGTAAGCCAAGGGATCGACATAATCAAAACCAGCGGGCAAATAAACATCTTCTTCGCCACGCTTCTGCTGAATACCATGAACAGGTGACCCTTTCAATGCACCGATATTTCGTTTTTCGGCTACATTGTTGTATGTACGCTGTGAGTTGTACCTGGCTACAGCTGCCATATTACGTTTTGGATCATTTCGGCCCAATAGACCCAATCTGGCCATGGTTGCCAGATTACGTTTACCATTTTGGGGAAGTTGATAATCTCTGGCTAAAGTGCCAATATTACGTTTTCCATAACCCATCATCTGTCCAGAACGAGCCAATGAGCCTATATAACGCTTATCTTCCGAACGTTGCTCTTCGTCTGGAACGATCTCCGGATCGGGTGTGGGCAATTGACCATTCTTGGCTAATGTGGCTAGACTACGTTTGGCAGCAAGAGCACTGTTGCGCTGCAACAAACCTTGTGCCGCAAGAGCTGCAACTGAGCGCTTATCTTCCTCTAAATAGTCCAAATCGTTATTAAGACTTTGCTCTTCACCATCGTTCATTTGACGTTCTCGTAAAATGTTTCTCAATTGACTTCGGAGCGATGATACCTAAAAGTCAACATCAGCAATAGCTTATTTCAGAAAGTAATTTGGATATTTACACCATAGATCTAATTAATAACACCTACAGCAAAGATATTAGCTTTACATTTTCTCAAAAAAGATGTTAGCTTTACATATTGCCTAAGTTGGCACAACTGTCCTCTATACTGGCTCTGAGTTTGAGCATTTAGTTGTTTACTGCGCTCAACTTTGTCAGTTCTTCTCAAGTGTGGTTTTTGACTTTTACAATGCATGATGATATCGAATGAGGAAAATATTACAAAAGACCTGAAACGCACAAAGCTCGATGAAGACATGCTTCGACAAACTTCGGAATGGCGCCTTCCAACTGGGCCGAAACCAAAAAAATTAAGTCAAAATCGGCCAAAAGTCAAGATTATGTTGATAGTTATCTTTGATTGCCGATGTGTTGTGCACTCAAAATTACTGCAAAAAGATCAGACAGCGAATAAAGAGCGTTATCTGAGCATTATGCGCCGCCTGAAAGAGCGATTCGTCGAAACAGGCCACATTTATGGAAAGAAAAATCATGGATTTTGCGCCACGATAACTCACCATCTCTCAACACTAAAACTAAACTCAACACATATCATCGACCAACCACCAATCCATCTATTATGCCTCCGGCTGACTTTTTCTTTTTACAAAACTCGAATTACTACATCAAGTCATCAAAGCACCCAAAATTTTAATTACAATTACAATTTGTGTTTTATATCCCATTTTCTACTTTTTCCACAGAATTTATGTTGGCGCTATGTCCTGGACATCCAATCCACCGGTGTTGTCTAGTTATTCTCAATCACACGTATATGAACCACTTTACCAGGTGTACGCTTAATTAAGCCGCAATATTCTATTTTATTCCTAGTTATGCAATCTGTCACTTTTTGCGTTTCAGATATTCCTCATTAAGCCACGAACAAATAGTTAATGACTTACATTTCTCTTGAAACATTTCAGATTTTGTTAGCCTTACTTAATCAATCTTTTGTTAATTTCTTTCCCAGGTGATATCAAAATAAGATGCTTGTTTTGGAAAAAACTTACGTGCATTTGATAGTGGGGAGTAGGGTTCACCAATTGATTTATTATCGATTCCAGTTCACACGGTGATACATTGGCAACATCGTCTGCGGCCTTAACAGCTCGAGGATGTTGGGCCTGCAACGAAAAAAGGGTGCAAGTGAAAAAATACGTGAGTAAGAAAAAATATGAACACGAGGAATGCCAAATAACACGTTGGAAAAGAAAATCGTTTAATCGTTTCTCTACACCCTTATTTGTCGCTTAATAAGACGCTTTAATGGTCAAACAATAAACTCAATTCTAACAGAACATTATAGGCTATGAGGAAGCGGAAAAAGGACCACGATATAAAAAGGAACAGTCAGACGCAGAGGGGGTTTCGCGATATGAATGAAAATGTTTAATTGCGACTTTGACAAGTTACACAGAGAAAAGAAAACGAGAAATTTAATTAAAAACGCAATAACAGTTGGCGATTTTAAACAATGGAGGAAGAATCCGCCGATTGAAACTGTCTAGATTGGAGCTAGCTACATACTTTTTCGCAATCTTTTGGATTCATTATACACATATTTTTATTTTGAGAAAAATATTCCGCTTTGAACACGTCCAAATCTTAAAAGACATTATGAAATTTAAGACGTTTGATCGAAATATGTAACAAAGGCAAAAACATGGCTCACCGTTCAAGTCAAATTTGGAGGCATTTATCAAGTGAAGTTATCTGTCAAAATAAATAATTTTTGTTTTGCAACACATCCAGCATTAACACAAATCGCAGCATCAATTTTCGAGCCACATACTCTGGAAAAGTACTACAGTATCCTACAAATTGCGCTTGTGCTTACAAGATACAATTGAAATATCAGACGAGAATATTAAGTTGTTGCCAAAAATAAACGTGCCCTTTTTGCGACGGCACAAAGTTATTATGTTATAAATGTGTACATACAGCCATAGTTGTTTTCGGGGCGTAAAGAAGACAGATTACGGTTGGCTGTAATGACTGTTTTTAACCAATGGAAGGAACGGAACTCATTTACATTTCACTGTGCACTGAAAATATCCTTAAGGTCCCATAATCAGCTTTATTTATGCGCACTCAGGATACTTGTTTCAATGTTTCTAAGGACACCATCGAGCAGTTTTATTTTAATTTATAAAGGACGGACTCTACAGTTACAAGTGCGATACTTAATACAGACATGACTCAAACATTATTCCTTTGATGTTAAATTCGATAATCGAAACTTACTTAAGGGCAACAGAAAATTACATTAAACCATTACCCTATATTCGAAACGAAAAGATTCCCATTTCAATAAAATGTGAATCGCGTCCCTCATAACCAGAGGCAAACTATAGAACTCTATGGGTTACTACGGGATAAATTGCTACTCAGGACGAGCGTTCTCTGTGTTAACAATCGAACGTCTTGTTCCCATATAAAAAAATCATCGTAACATACCTATATATAATATAATATATAAAATAACATTTCAGTTGGTATTTCCCTTTGACAGGCGGGCTAAGGAATTTTTGGCTTTGTAAATTCACATACATCGTATATAAAAATACACAATCAATACATACACAAGAACACGTACATATACTCTTCGCAGGGTTTACAAAGAATTTACAGTACACTTTTTGGCACACAAGGGATTTTTTGAACACCTACGCAAACGATTTAGTAAAACAACAATCATACATAGTTTGCGCTTATAAATGCGAATCCGAATTTCCATTTGTATTTATCGGATGACAAGCAATATTACATATTATTATGTTAATAACTTTTCATATTACTCCCAAAGTATGTTTTGTGATATTGAAGCTCATCATAACCCGATGGTTAATTATTCTTTGTGCCAGAAGTATGAACAGTTGTTTCTAAAGTACAATGCAAGTAAGATTAAAAACAGTTGTTACCCAGATGAATATATATCTTTATGTCTAACAAGTTTAGATAAATTACCTTGTTAGATTCCAAATAGTTTGTAATATTTTATCAGTTTAAATTTGGTCCGTGGCCACGCCCATTACACTATCAATACAAATTACAAGTACAACGGAAACTATGTAGTCAAAATACTTGTATATAACTGTTCAATTTGCCGTCAAACAAATACCGTCGCCCTACATGAGGCATGATGGTTCAAAGTTTTTGATAGTATTACCTTTTTCCTAGTCAAGATGTAGTGCAGCCGCACGACTGATTTTAATTATTCCAATATTTCAGCTCTGTAAATTTATGATAGAAATTTATGACGACAATCTTGTACTTTAACATAGAGATTTGTGCGTTTGGCAGTTAAAGAAAGAGCCCATCAAGTTGGAACTAGCAGCTCCTGAAATCTGAATGATGATGCGAGTTGATTGAAGAATTCCAATACCAGAAGAGACGGGAGTATGTGCTAGATAAACGCGGATGATATTTAAAATGAAATATCTAACAAAAATTTCTTAATGGTGTTTCTATTAAGAATATTAAAGAAAAAATGGGAAACCATTCCTGTCATCCTACTTCCTCTCCTCAATCTGACTATAATCACTATTGCGTTAAATACAGGGTGATTTTTTAATCAAATAAAACTCTCAAATTTGCATCATATATTAAATTTTTTTTATTGGAATCGACAAATTGGTCTTTTCCATTTAATTTCATGTAAATGTTGTCCGCGGCTCCGTCTCAAAATGTCCATCACTTTTTCAAGCATTTCGGCCTGTATTCCACTAATAACGTGTGTTATGTTATCCTGCAAGGCTTCAATAGTGTTCCACATAGACTAAAGACTTGACATAACCCCACAAGAAATGATCTTGGGGGCCAACTCACAGGGCAAAATCGAGAAATAAGCTGCTCACCAAATTCATCCCTCGACATATCCATTGTTTCACAAACAGTGTGGCATGTTGCACCGTCCTGATGAAACTACATGTCAACCAAATTCAACTCTGCCAATTGAGGCAAAAAAAATCCTTATGTTGGAGTAACACATGCCCAATCGCTGAAAACGGCGACGAATTGACATTTCACGGTCGTCATTAACACTGGTCGCTACGGCTGCAATATTTTCTTCAGTACGCACTCTACGAATGCGAGTCGATGATTTTATGTCCAACAAAGTAAATTTGATGCGAAATTTGGAGATAACAGCACGAATTGTTGATTCAGCAGGTCGATTATGACGACCTAAAAATGGTCATATCAAACGATGCACATTTGTGACAGAGCACGAATTTTGATAATAAATGTCAACGATTTGCAATCGTTGCTCGTTTGTTAGTCTTTCCGTGATGAAATGGCAGAATATACTGTACACTTTTCACTTTGACAGATGACGTTTGGACGCCCAGTGCTTACCAACCAGTACTGCCAACCTGAAAAACTTAAATCTTAAAAATCACCCTATAGTACCAAATTCGAAAGCAATTGGTAGGTAATCATCCACGCTGGAAGAATTTTTGAGGTACATAAATTTTTTTATTAAGCGACTATTTTAAGATCTAGAAAAGACCACAATACATTGCGTTTTCCAGAGTTTGGGAGGAACACGTACGAATAAAACTGACAAACTCGAGTTTCTATCACAAAAAAGAAAATAAGAGTATTTCACATTACCAGTACCACAGGTGAGTTTGCTGGCTTTTCTGAGAGACTTGAACTGAATTGTTGCCAGCGGAATGCTTTTATGTATCTGTTGCTCTATCTCCGCAAAAAAAAAACAATTATTGGCGAGTATACATCCTTCTCGATGTAGCATATATTGGTTCCAATTTTGGCAAATTCGTTACATTCAACTCCGTTCGCTCTGTGAGACAACACCCAAAGTTTTTCAGCGTTGTCGTTGTTATGGATATTCCATACACAAACAAATAATAAAAATAATGAAAAACACTGTTGCCCTTTTGTGTAAACATTTGCATAAACAAACACACATATGAACATACCAGGCACACTGATGTAAACGCACACGTTTACAGAGATTTCCCTGTTGCTTTGATCTTGGGGAATGTAGGATGATGGGGACACCGACTTGTATTAAACGAGGAAATATTCGTAAGCGATGGTGGCTTCTAGTAGAGATAAATAATCATTATATGTATTCTTTGTATGTTATTAGAAGAGCCGGTGCTTGAGCTATAATTTTGGTGCCGTGTAAGTACGAGAGTGAGTGCGTACATGTGCGACGCTCAACAGAGCGATATTGACCGCAGAGAATTGTTGACTTTGTTGTTGTTGTTTGATGTCAAAGCGAGGTGGAGTTCTGGCTTATTGCATTCTAGTTGCGAAAAGTAGAAACAAGTTTTATTTATTATTCTAATATTTTAGGAATTTTTTACAACGGCAATTTTTCCAATCAAGAAAAGGTGTTTTTATTAGGATTTTGTGTAATTTTTAAGCTGCTGTCAGCTCGTTCGATGCGTATGTGGAGGGAATCTATCTGCTCTCGGCTTTTTTTTTTAAAAATACGATTTCTATTCGACCAGAGTTGTATTTATTACAATAGCTACAGAGACAAAAAGAGAAAACCTGCTTTCATTTTCATTTGATTCCACTTCATTTTCTATACATAATTAATTTTCGCCATTCTTATAGTCTGGCGACAAACTTATGAGAGTCGACCTTTTATCTAAATTGACTATACCTACCTATATATATCCAAATTCAATAACGATAAATTATTCAAAACCATTCATAAATGAATGTTAATGCTGGACAACAATACAAATTACCAAATATTTAAACAGATATTGTAATAACAATGGTGTTGAAGAATATGTTGGGAATTTTCAAACAAATAGAGTGGCATTCATATACATATAGGTATAGAAAACTAACGAATACGTAACGTAGCTGGATTCGGACTTCAAAAACTGGACGCAAAGGATCAATTTGCGCACAAATAGTGAAACTAAAATCATCATTTAAATGAATTGATTTTAAATCGTAGTGAAATCTTTGTGTTACCACATTTATGTTTTTGTATAAAAAAAAATCCAAAAAGCAATCTTTTTATAAATCCTTATTTTGTACATTGGTTTGGATTTTATGAATTAACTAAAAAAATATTTCCACAATTGAAAATTCATTTGACACAATATTGAAAACTATTTCAATTTAATTCAATTTAACGTGAATAGAAAATTACAAAGCATTTATAAGCACCATTAATATATTGCTGTAATTGTAGTTTCCTTTAATTCACAATTCTCTTCCTGGATAAAATAAATATTATCACAGTATATTGCTAAGAAACACCAAATTTATCCCTCAAATAATATAATTTAACAATCAGCGGCCACCTTCGTTGTTTCTCTTTGACGAATTTATCTTTTGAAGAATAAATGACTTAGCCTGATTATTTTGAGGTATCTCATAATCTTTGTCGCGATTTTCCAAACTAGTTTAGTAGGATTGGGACAAAAATGACTTGGAAGATTGGCTGCGTATCTGTGGTCATGAAATTGTTGCAGCAAAGATCAGAGATCCAATTTCTTGTAAGTGAGGAATATTTTTCATTTTCTCTCTTGATTTTAGTCTATGTCTCCATTTTAATATTTAAGTTTTACTTGCTCACTTTTTATCAAACATGTTTAGGGTATGGCTTCCCCGAAAGTCAATATTAAGAGGTTCATTGATTAAAGTGCTGTACGACAGAAAGATTCCTTCATGCGGTGTAAACGTGTTGGCGATAAGTCTGCCTTGTTAGTCTTGAAAACTTATTTAGACTTAATCAATTTTTTTATCTAGTGGAAAATTTGTCAAAACCAAAGTATTGGCGGTCGATAGAGACGATAGAGAAATGTCTTAAGTTTCTATTTCAAACCGAGTATCTGGTGTCTGTTTCGGTACCTATCTGTCATCTCTTATCAGTTCTTCAACATTGGCTTCATATCTTTCAATTGACACCTCATTTTAAATCAATTCCAGACCAACTTTACGATTCTCAAGAAACACCACATTATGACTAATTATTATCTTGTGGTCTTCACAATTGATTACGTCGTAAACCTTGCTGGGATTGCTATACCCCATCATAATCCCCTCTGTAGATTGGCCGACGTCCAGAGCACATTTCTTCGGGTGTCGAACTTTTATTCTGGCACGGTTCGGTTGATCAAAAAGCTTGCAGTCACCACAGATACCGATTAGAAACGACTGTCCAAACTGGACAACATACACAGTAGTCTTTGCCGAAATCACTGCAGCCCGTCACAATCTCCTATATGGATTTGACGTCAAGTTTACATCCAAAAACACGCATAATTTCAAATTTAGTCATCATCTAGACCATACCATCAAATTTAGATTCTTTTATTGGACTGGATTTCGACGATATTTAAAAATTCAACGATAATTCAATAATTGTCAAGAACTACATTTTTATTATGGACGGAGTGCAACAAAACATTTTATGAAAAATTCTCCACCAACGTTACCAAATAACGAGCACTAGAAAACAATTCATTTTGTAAAGGTCCAAGAAAATATTCCAAATTAGGTCGTCAAGTTGGCTTTCCTTTGGCAATTACTACAAGTGGCTCATTCCTCTTCGTAGAAAAGCTCATTCCAAAACTTGTCTCTTTCACATCGCGCAAGTTGTTGTCCTTTAGGACGCAATGCTGACTTTCCAAGCTACAGCGATCATTAAAAATACATACAATTTCAACGAGTTTGCCAGTCTTTTATTGTAAACGTCGATTTTAATAAAAGTTTGCGCCGATATCCTGGTAGAGTATCACAACACATCCTGGATAACTTATAAAGATTCATAAAGCATCATTCATAAAGTTTTAACAACTTCACATCGCTAATATGCTTTTGTTTTGCGTATTAATCAGAACTTGATAGTTCCACAAATCAAAATGAACAAATCAAATGAACAAATGAACGAAAAAATGAACAAATTTTGAGTTTCTTGAATGGTTTTGTATGAAAACAAACATTTAATTTATTAGGGGGAAACTTAAACAATCACTAAACTAATAAGACCATAGGAATGCGGTTTAATTTGTATAGCCTCCAACATTGTTTTTCTATTTGAAATTCATTCGATGTTCAAGGATGCACATTTGAAAAGACAGCAGGGATATTTATATTAGTACAAATGATTTACTTGTACCAAAGACGAGCAATGCTGAAAATTGATAATGTTTTGGTAAAATTAACATGCAAATGGACCATAACTTTCAATGAAATTTGAAAAATACGTAGTTGTAATTTGGTTAGATAAAAAGCAAAACTTTTGGCCGTTCCAAAAGAATTATTTAAGGCAGATTTAAAATACATACTATAATAATGTTTCCACGATCTGTTTAAGAGACAACGATGCAGTGGTTTTCATGGTTCTTTCGTTTAAAAATCGAAGTTTTTCTTCTATTTGATTTTTTAAACTGTGAACCCGTTCATACATAAAAATTCAATTAATCGCAATTGTCAATAATTAGCGAAACCCGTTCAGTAGGTTTAAAACAATAAAGACGTGTGAAAATATAATTATATCGACTATTATATGCCGAAATTTTTACGATATTTTCATCAAAATAAACTTAACGGCAAATACCAAAAAAATGTACTATATTATGAATAGGGAACACACATTCATTTTAGAAGCTTATTACGAAATTTAACATAAATTATTTATTTTTCACTCAAAGTACTGAAGTGTGGTAAATGAACTCGCTAATCATTGTAGTTATTAACAATGATGAGTCTAGACTAAGAATAATTACTCGCTTAGTCCATAATGGCGCCTGTTGGTGAACTATTCACGAGTTACGAGTTCGCAAACTCCATATCCATAAGGTCAAATTAAGTAGTTGGTTTAGATCTAAAACCTCCTGTATAAAAGTATGATATGAAGTAACTGTGTTTTACTGCTGCTGTGAAACGCATTAGCACCGCATGAAAAAACTAGAACATAATTTATATATTAAATCGAGCTAAAATCGTAATGTTATACTCGTTTCGAAGACGCTTACATCCCCAATAAGAACTACACACATGTCTTCTTTGTTGAGATGTTTAGACAGCTATCGTTGTCAGAAAATGTATTAGGCCTCATACTATAATTTTTCTTAATTTTTCAAATAATTCTGATTATATCATGGAATCGTGCATCTCAATCTCAAAAAGTTATTTTAATTGAAATGCACAATTTACAAACGGAGTTTATAGATTGCAAGGAATTGTCTTCGACTGGATGTTGCAAGCGAGATTATTGCGTTTCACCAGTACTATACACATGTAAACACTGACGCTACCAACTAATTATTCAGGTCATTTTGATTATATATGCCGAGTCGAAAGACTGAAGAAGGCCGACAGTCCATAAAAAAATAAAGCTGAGAGAACGGAAAAGAAGAAGAAAACAACGCCATCGAACCGATGAACAAATGAAATAAAAATTTATTGGAAATATTTCAAAACATATCTAACTAACTTTTAAATAATTGCATTATATATTACTGTGTTAGTGCATTCCTTACCAACAATTGAATATATTTCTTAGTGCCATCAATATATTTGAGTTAATTTTTGCAGTTAACAGTAAATTGACTCGTGTCGTCTATATTTAATGACATTCGTATGCAATTTGTATTGCTATCCTGTTTTACGAGGCAACAGTAATCTTATCGTACTTTGTTAATGGTGATTAATTTTGACCATTCGCCACCCGCACATTATTCTCAATAAAATTTAAATGACGTGGAAAATTCGATTATAAGCATTTTAAAGAATATCTGTTTCACGTAACCAACATCGCGTTGCTTCTCTTGGGCTTGTTATTTGTAACGTTTGTACCTAGTAAGCTAATTTTTTTATTAAATGGCTCACTACAAATGTAGGTATTAATTTTGTGTATTCAACGGAACTTTCTCAGAAAGGGAAAAATTATATTTAACAAGAAATATTGATATCAGAGTTACTGAAACACAAACTTGAATTTTGCTTTAAAAATATTGATTGATGTGTTTTTTGGAACTTACAATATTTGAAAGCAAGCCCAATAACAGCCACACTTTGATAACGGCCAAAGGCCGCTGTTTGAAACTCTCCTTCTGCCCCTTCAACGACGACATCGCGTGTGGTTGTAAGTGGTGATACTGCTGCTGGTGCTTCCAATGCTGGGAGGCTCTGTTCATCAACGAAACGGGCGATTATGTTCAATGAAAGAAACTAAACGGTGTTATAGCACAATGGAGCTTTTTATCACTTAATTAAATGGAAATATTTACTTTTTGCACTCCCTAACAAAAAGTTTGTTCAGGAGCAACAATTAACACACACACTAATGGGCTGCTTTTGAGCACAAAGTTGAATGGATTTCAACAAGTCCTCGCTTCCGTTTGTCTACTGCTTCGGAATCAAAGCCTACGAATATACTAAATGCTCGATTCAGGATAACAGCACTTTTATAGCCCTCACTCTCTTCAGGTCTACTGTGTAGAAATGGCACAGCTGCTGTCGCTCCCTATGCTACGGTTATATGAGACTTCTCTCTTGGGGAAAATCGGAGCTTTCTGCCTCCGTTTGCATTGGAATTTGTTTACAAGTGGATAACAACGAGCTGGAAATGTGAACTGTTGCTGTAAAGCCGACACCGCCTTCACTTGTTAGCTGTGTGTCCGTGGAGATATGACGTCACACACGACTTGGTTTATACTGTTAAATGTAACGGATATCCTTTATTACCACTGGAGCAAACGCACCCGACAGTAGTCTGCTACTACGTTAGGAACAAACTCTATGCCACATAAGTAATGAAGCGACTGGCATGTCTGTTATATTGGTACAATTTTAATGACGTTCATCCACGTTTGAAAGAGTATATTGGATATCAATGATATTGGTACGTATATATTCGCAAATTAGCTCGTCAGTTAAAGAAGGGCCTACTAACACTCGAAAGAGTTGCCGGCAACAATCGATGATTTGAATTCGCATTGCGATGCCGGTGTGCAAATCTACGAGAAATACCCACAAGTTATACGAAGCTGCGACATGCCAGCAATACAAAGATTGTTATTATCCTGTTAAAATTGTGAAACTCAATGGAGTTAAATTCAACACCAAAAGAGATTCCAAAGGATATTACATTACCCGCATGTTGCTTGTTTCTCTCCAAAACCCCTTAAGAGCGCCCATCCCAATTTTCACTGGCACATATACACCAGCAGGACATGCGCGCAACTTAAAACAACACACAAAGGACAATAAATCCGATACTTTCGCTGGAATCGCTTCTTCTGTAGAAATTCGTATGCCAGTTCTTCGTTCTTCGCAACTACCACAGATACTGTGTATGTGCTTATGTATCAGCGAAATTCCAATGCAATGTTAGTGAGTAGTATACAGACCATTACCATAAGTATAGATGTGTATACAGGAATTGATACGCTAAAGCTCGTGAGTGCGCATAACTGTGAAGGTCTTCAAATGATGAATGAAAAAGTGTTGCAAACGCGATTGCTATTTCGGAAGTAGGCATTTCAACGAAAGCGGTACATAATCATTTTAGTTATGGCAGATACTTATTCAAGGCACATCTTCGCTGTACGAGCGGAGATATACAAAACGAATAAATAGTCGTGATAGTTCTAATTTAAGTAAATATTCTTAGGCAGTATATCCATACCTCACATGTTATCAAAAATAATTTTTTATAGTTATTAAAAAACACTGGATTCTTAAAATATATATATTTTATTATTAAAATATACCAACTATCATTCCATGGACTTTGCGGACTTTTATTCAAAAATGAAACATTTTATGGAAGTCTTCTAATCGCTCAAAAATTACTTTGTGTTTTAGTGTTTCTTTACTAAAGGTGCATCGTCACCTACATATAATGCAAAAAAGCACAATTTCACTCTTCATTACATTGTAGGAGAAGCAATAATATTTGTATTTTGTAAAATATTTTGTATAAAATTTGGAAAGGATTATTTAATAACAGTATTGTTCTTACTTTACGCAGGTAGGGAATCTATAATGCATGAAAGAAGAAATGTTTGACGTTCCGTAATCAGCCATTCGTATGACGTATTTTACAGCACAACTGCAAGTTTATTATCCCTACAAGTTTATTATCCCTACAGTTTCAATGTTTTAAGGCTAGTTAAGTGTAAAATAAAGGTTAATTTAATATGTCCTTTTCAGATATTTAGACACTTTTAAGCACGGCGAATAGTCAGCTTTCATCGAAAATCCATTTGTCACCGTCGTTGCTATAAGCATTTACTTCGTTTAGAGAACTTCGTTTTCTTCGCAAATAGAACTGATAACGGAAAGCTGAATATATATTTTAGTCTTCTTGAATCAGTGAATTTACGATCAAAACATAGTCAACGTTTACGCGAACCATAGTAAACGTTAGCTGTTAATAATTGGAAGAAAAATAAATCTAGCCCATTAAAAATCCTATTTCTATTGAAACAGTGCAATATCTTATTTTGACAAAAAAGAGCTTTGACTGAAAACAGACAATTTATTCGATAAAAACCAATTCCTTTTATGTTAATCCTATTGTGGGACGTATCCTAGTGGGACACATAACATGGTTCATTCCAAGGGTACAATTTTCGATGAGGACCTCCGTACTAGTGGACTAAATCTTCCCATTTTGAAGTTTCAAACAAAAATACAATGACATATTTGGTCTGTCATAAAGTGCCTACTAGAATAGTACCTCTAAATGGAAATATTAATGGTTATGTTTTACAACATTTATTAAAAATGAACATGGCTCATTCCGAGATTACAATTTTAGAAAAATTTAACGAGGTTATCGTTAGAAAAATCTGTCAATGATGAAGGGCAAACAATACTGGACAAAAATGCAATGACATGTTTATTCTGTCATAAAATTCCTACTAGAAAAGGATCTCTAAATGAAAATATGATTGACTGATGATTATAATGTTTTCCAAAGGGAGAGGATATAATTTTGGCTTCATAAAGTTTGCCAAACATAATTTTTTTTATTTAGTAATGTTTGCCCATACAAATGGTTCAACTTATTGAAAGGTTCACTTGGTCTATGAATTAGTTCGAAACTTCCAAAAATGTGACTAAACTGTAAAATTTGTAAATGTTTATCTTCGGACAACCAGGAGATAATAGTATGGATCTATTTTATTGCAAATAAAAATGTTTGTAGCTATAAAGGATTTGTTCATGTACCATCGTAGGGCCCACGAAATGTACATTCACTTTAAAGTTGTGCACCTGTGATGTCGACACTATAAACAGAAAACTCCATTTGGAATGTATTTGAATATTTATATAAAATGTCTTTTATACGAATAATTCTGTGGTCACAACCCGTAACAGCCTAACTCGAGTTAGGACACAATTGAGTTATTAGCACCATCGTATTCAGCGTATCTAAATTTATTTGCTCTAAATTTGTCATGTTTGTATCTCTTCTAGGAAGGCAATTAATCCTAAAAAACCTAATAGCTTAAGTTATTTTTCTAAATGACTGTTTTGGCATAACTGCCTAAGTCAATTTAGGATTACAACAAATATAAACATTATTTTTTCATCATTGCCTAAATCAACTTAAGTCGTTAATCCAAAAAATAAAGAAACAATTTTATTTTCCTAACTTGAGTTAAGCTCTGAATCTGAAATATTTTGATATAGAATAATAATTTATGTCAATTTAGGCGCACTTAAATTTGTTTATTTAATCTGGAATAATAGCCTAACTTAACTTGAACTTTTTGACTTTCTTTCGTTCAACAATTCATAAGAGCCTAAGTGTCTTTTTCGATAATATCTTTTGACTGCGAGAATAAACAACTATTTTTTGTTAACAACTAAGTAAAGAAATTCGTTTCCTTAGAATCTGTTGCAAAGTTTTCCAAAAAACACCTTCTCCTGATTTTCAGTGAAGATTCAAAACTTTAAACTCCTGTACTGAAAATATTGAAAACAGACTTAGGCTGTTATAGGTTATGACCACAGAATTATGTACGATATTTAATTTTATACGGAGTTACTTTTGATTCTTCTGTCTTAATTTTTTTACAAAAAGAAAATATTACAAATTGCCTTACTACAATATATTTTATACATTCTACAAATGTACTTTTAACAAAAATGTACGCTGACCGTTCTAATGTTTTACGTAGATTGGACAATGCCCCCGTCCCATTTCAGTTCATTAACGCATAACATATGTATGTACGATACGTGTGCAAGAGTACAAGTACACGATTTTTATAATTGTTCACAATAGGCACATTCGTTTTGTGATATCCACACTCAGTGATTATGTCATGTCAACTAGATCTTTATTTCAGTATTGTTATTATTTCAATAACTTGGATTGCCTATGAAATTAAAACTATGTCCGGACGTGTTGATATGTACATGCATATACATATAGTTGTGCTATAATTTATAGAGAATTTATGCTGACTTTTCTAGTCTATTCTCTTTGTTCTCCACTCATCACAAGCAAACCAGAACGAAATGCGTCGAATGAAATGAACATGTTATGCATTATAATTAATTTGGCCAGTCGGTTTGGCAAAACCAGGCTTCCCCGAAAACATCCGCTTCACGGCAATACGTAACGTATGGATTGACTCCAAATAATTCTTATTTCATTTTTCTTTTTCAATTAGCAAAAATTTTTGTATGCATCTAGTTAAAAATAATTTCCGTTTGTGTTTACAAATCTGTTAATTAGGTATGAAAACCAGAATATTCGAGAGCATTTTTAGCATTAAAAATGGTCAGATATATTTACGTATACACATTTAAAGTTTCTATTTTTGTCCGAAATTGTGAGTCCATTTTAAACATTTAAATAATACTCCCATGTGCGGCATTCTTTAATCTGTTTTTTTATTTAATTTTGTGTTTGTTTCGTCAGTAACTGAAGAGAATAGAATTTGTTAGAAGAGTGTAATTGAAAAATATAAACGACTTTTTTACATGAGCTTTTTCAACGAGAGATTGGCCTACTGGTTTCGATGTTAATCTAATAAATTTGTATATATTTGTGTTTCATTTACAAATACTTTTTCAAAAATAAAAACAACTTGTTTTATCTAGTGCAGTTTCAAACAAAAAATTAACATGGCTCATTCCGAGGTTACAATTTTTGATGATCGCCGCACTACCGTTAAAAAAAAATCTATCAACGATGCAGGGTCAAAACATACTGGACAAAAATGCATGACATGTTTAATCTGTCATAAAATTCCTACTAGAAAAGGACCTTTAAATGAAAATGTGATTAATTGATGATTATAATGTTACCCAAAAGGACTTTATAAAGTTTACCAAACATGATTTTTTTATTCAGTAATGTTTGCCCATACAAATGGTTCAACTTACTGAAAGGTTGACTTGGTCTATAATTAATTCGAAACATCCATAAATGTGCTTAAACTGTAAATTTATAAATGTTTATTTTCGGACAACCATGAGATAATAGTATGAATCTATTTTATAGCAAATGAAAATGTTTGTAGTTATAAAGGATTTTCATTTTCATGTACCATCGTAGGGCCCACGAAATGTACATTCACTTTAAAGATTTGCGCCTATGATGTCGATATTGTAAACAGAAAACTCCATTGAGAATGTATTTGAATATTTATATAAAATTTATTTTATACGAATAATTATGTACGATATTTAATTTTATACAGCAGTACTTTTGATTTTTCTGTCTTAAATTTTTTTTTTTTTTTTTTTTTTTTTGTTGCAAAAAAAAACATTACAAATTGCCTTACTACTACAAAATATTTTATACATTTTACAAATATTTGGACATTTTTTGAGTTGAACTAAAATGCGTCTATAAATACAATGTCATCCAAATTCTAATTTGAATAGACTTATTAAATATGTAGCCCAGCCAGGAATGTAGTTCGCAAATTAAAAAGCTATATGTGACTCAAGGCATAAAAACGATTGTTTTACCTAGAATTACCGATCAGTATATCACAATCACTTTACGTGGAAGTGGAGTAAATAGTGCCAGCTTGGTCTGCAGTACATATATTAATTTTTTATAGAGTTCGAATGCATCAGATTCAATACTTCAATTAGGTAATTCATAGATAGAACGACATTTGTGCAATTACTGCACACTCTATGACATCTGGTGACAACAGTGGTGATGTCAATACTATTATTTGAGGTGAAGTGTCAAAATAACATTTCAACCTATCCACTATTTGAGACTTAATAGTTGTTCACATGTTTTTGGCAAACTAAAGTAAAACTACAATATTTTATATAACTAATTAGCGTTCCTGGTTTTGTATTCGGAACTAGCGATTTGTTTCCTTAAACACCCGTCGTTTTCAACTCAATCAGCCACGGTTCGGCAGAAAGTTCCCTGTTGCTGCTTGTTATTGCGCAAACTACTAATTTGTTTATTTCTGTCTACAACAGGTACAACAAGAAAAGTGATGATAAGGGACATGGGCATGAGGAAAAAACTGCAATCCATTTAGCGCGCTGTTAGTTAGAATGTGATTATCCTTTCAATTTGTCAAGTCAAGTCAAGTCAAACTTAGCTTTGCTCAAACGGATAATTTTGCGTTACTTTGGAAATTATTTTATTCTATATAGATAGCGGAAATATTGTTGTAAACAGGGCTGTCAAGAAGGTTAAACACGCCAACGATGTCTGCAGATTTGTCATATATGCAGAATTGCTGGGAAAGGTTATACCAGCGGGCTTCTGGTGTTTCTCGGCCAGATTCTCTGGTTTTTCTTGCGGAATTTCATTGCTAGTCGGAGAATCCAGCATTGAATTTTCCAAAGGGTCGGGTCCCGAGTGTGTGATGCCCAAGTTTTTCATTTGAACAACGGGCGGTTCATGAATCGGTGCGGGATTCCCAGTGCTAGTCGTCGTGGCATGGGTGGTGGTGGATGTTGTCGACGTAGTGGTGGTAGTTGGCACCACGGTCCCATTTTCGATCCAGTATACGGAACTGAATTCCAGCTTAACATCCTTTAAGTATGACTTGCGTACCTGAAATAGGCGGTAACAAACTCAAATATAATTCAGTTCAAATTTGTATTCGTTTACTCACTTCAGATGTTATTTTTCTGGAGACGCTGTCCTCACTGCCTGCATAGAAAGCATACAATTTGGCTGAATAAGGCGCCTCCAAGGTTACATAATTACCCTTTAGGGTGACATTGATCGCTGTTCCGGGCCACAATTTGGTGTGTACCGATTTTGTTTCATAGCGCTTTTCGCTTCTTTTTAGGCCCCAGTTTATTTCAGCAGCTACTGATGAATTCTTCTCGAAAACCTTTGTCGGCAGTCCTCGTGCAACGCCTTCATGGACTCCCCAGTTTTGAACATGATCAAACCAGTAAGACAGAGCGGTTTCAACCAAACTGTGCTTTTCGCCCTTATTAGCCAGAATACCCGACGCTGCAATATAGATAAGGTCAGTTATTTGAATGTTAGACCACCAAAGGCTACGAATCTCTTACCCAATTCCGTAATATTATCTCTCATATCCAATCTGATCTGATCCAAACGTATATCACGCAGTTCGTAGCGGAAAGGCTCAGTCTCCACCAACACCTCGCCCTCGTCGTAATCCTTTTCGCGTTCGGATTCCATTACTTTTATTTTACCCAGTCCTACAGGATCCAGCCGACCCAGATTATAGTCTGCTCCTTGCATGTGCTCCTCAGTCGTATCTGTCTCCTGCTCGCTGAGATGCTGAGGAGCTCTGTGTCTAGCGATGTATGCATCTTCTCCGATTCGAATTGCTCCCACAGGAACGCCCACATTGAATTTCCGCCAGTTTCTCCACGACACTTTGCCCAAGTGGCCCTTGTTTATCAAAACGTCAAAGGTATCGTATCTGTTCTTCTTGTAATGGGCGGCAACACACACGTGGGCCTGTCGAATTTTCTCCGTATGGCCA
>JAHXMU010000017.1:2618459-2638992 GCA_019455685.1 Philornis downsi
TAGAACAGAATGGACAGCCGCTTCAGTGATCCGCGAGCACATTAGTAAAACAAGGTAAAGTCTTATAAAACTGACGTACAGCAGCTGCTGCAATTTCGGTGGTTTTCGATTGAAATTCATAATTTCTTAACTTCAAAGTTACCTAAAAAAACTGAAAAAGACGAACGATGAAAAGAAGAACGGTGTTAATATAAAGTTTTGAGGAATGTAGATAACTGATATAAAACATTACATTACGTTTTCACATTGTTAAAAAGCAAATACATTTTTCAGCATATGACAAATTAAAATTTTATAAAATCATCTTTACCTATTTTATTAATCAGAAAAACCATAAACTTATTTTTCCTAATCGGTATTGCTAAAAAACGACATTAAATATTTTTGAGTGATTTCTTAGAAAAACGGAAATTAATGATAATAGAAGTATTACATGATTACTTTCTTCCTCTTGGTTCCTCGATTTCCTTTATTCCGTTAGGTAATTATACAAACCCAGTTTACGTGTTTTTATATGTACACATAGAAAAAGAAGCATTTCTCAGCAAATCTAACTCATGCAAGAACCACAACCATCTCTTGGAAAGTGAGTTTTCAACATTTTTTACCATTTTTAATATGTTTTTCAACATTTTTTTACCATTCATACTATTTATTCATTACTTATTATGGGGGAAACAATCAAAATTAATATTTTCCGCACTGCCCTAACCATTGGCTTAGTTAGTAAAAACTAATAAAAATGTATGATTTTCACTCGTTGCCAACAGATATAGCGACGAGTCGGTCCATCGTCTGATACATAAGAGAGCACAAGTGATCCAGTTGATAAAACCTTGTCCATTCTGCAATTAAGCCACCACTTTCTGGTGTCCACCTAAATATGTAAGACGAAATTGGTATTTTCAGTATATTTCTAATATTTGTACCACATGTACATTATTTGGTTGCAATTGAAGGCATAGGATAAAAGCATGTCAATTAATACACATTTTCAAGACATCGCACTAATTGTGGATGCTTCGACGCGGTAGAACTTCAACGAAATTCAGCCATTTTTAAGCTTATCCCCAAATGGGTTTGAACTTTTTGTGAATATAATTCAAACTTTTTCAAATTTAATTTAACTCCTATAAATTACAGGGGAACAAATTAACATTTATATATAGACATAAACGAGGGCGGTCCCAAAAATAGCCAACCTGACGTACAGGTGGTGCCAGTAGTTTGAAAAAAAAAATTATTTTGGTGAAAAGTCACAACCTTATTAACCACATGTTTGAAGTTTCATGGCGCCACGTTGTTTGAACCATCAAACGTGAACGCCATCAAACTACACGTTAGGTCGGCTAGTTTTGGAACCGCCCTCGACATCGAAGAAAAAGTAAAAATAATGAAACTGAAAATGATATTGATTTTGAATCCGTTCATAAAACGATTTATTTGTCAAACAATTTCAATTTCACTTGGTATAAATGTTTCTAAGAGATTGCTATCGTAAATTCAGAAAATAACTCATTTGAAGCATTTTTAACTTTCGCAATTTGACGTAATGTCTTTTTCACCGCCAATAAACAGTTTTGATTAATGTTGAGAAACAAAAGTGAAATCTAAGTTCCCAAAATGTTTCTAGAAAATGAACAGATTTATTTTCATTTAAAAGGAATTTACAATATCAAAGGCGAACCAAACCTTAACTTTTCGCGAAAATCACAATTTAATTACCTGCGTGAATCGGTTATTAATAAATAAATAAAAATAAAATAAATAAATAAAAAAAGGTTCGGTTAATTATAAAGTGGTTGAATTTCAATCGACAAAGGTTTTACTTAATTAAGAAATAGCTTCGCTAAATTTGAAAATGGTTTCAGTCAATTTGAATACAACTTCACTCGGTTTGAATGTGATTTAGCATATTTGAAAACGGTTTCGCCTAATTCGAACATGACTTAATAACAAAAATGTTAAAAATTACGTTTTGAGGTTACATGACTTCTAACTTCTTTATATATATAATTCTACTGTACGGGCGTTGTCAGTGAACTCCTCCTAAACGGCTGGACCGCTTTGCATAAATTTTTGTATATGCGTCTGGGTGGTGCTCGGGATGGTTTAGATTTACAATTCGGTCCAATTGGACAAAGGGGCGTGGTACCTCCCATACAAACAAAAAATTAAAAATCAATTATTTCTGATCCTGCTTACGGTATTTGAACAAAATTTGGTGCGTAGGTTTGGTGTACATATCTTAAGTGCTACTGCAAATATGAGCGGGATTGGACAATGGGGCGTGGTACCTCCCATACAAACCATAAATTAAATATCCAATATTTCTGCTCCTGTTTACGGTATTTGAACAAAATTTGGTACATCGGTTTGGTGTACATATCTTAAGTGCTGCTGCAAATATGGGCGGGATTGGACAATGGGGAGTGGCACCTCCTATACAAACCACAAATTAAAAAGCAATTATTTCTGCTCCTGTTAACGGTATTTAAACAGAATTTTGTATTTCGGTTGAGTGAACATATTTTAAGTTCTTCTGCAAATATAGGCGTTTCTTATTATAATAGACCGATTGGCATGAAACATTTCCAATAAAAATAAAATTTGAAGGCAAAGCAACGTTTGCCGGGTCGGCTAGTATCTTATAAGGACGGTCATTTTTGTACGACATCCTTCAGACATAAATATGTTTTCATTCTGTTTAGATCGAACTTTAAACTATTATTTTAATAAATTTGTATTTACCATGTTGACATACTTTGTCTCTGGATAAAAGGCTGGTACTGATCTCAAACGGAAATTTTGCAAATAGAATTAAACATGCACAACATTTTCCGTCGCTTTTCTGTGTTGTAATTCCACCATCCACGATGAGGGAGCATAAAGCGAGGAGTTACAATTTTATTGGTAATCACGTGAGAAATTTGGCTAATAAGATTTATAACATATATGTTATATATGCAAACTCAAAAAACATTTTGACAAAAGTGTTTTCAAAAGGCTATAGCTTTGTTAACAAAAATTTAACGTATTATTTTCCGTAGCAAATGGCATTGGAAATTTTTGTGGCATAGAAAATCATATGTTAGTTAATAGCCGCCAGAAACGAAGATTGGTAAGAGGTAAAAACTCTTCTGAGCTTCTGTTGTCTATTGTCCTCTTAGAACTTTCCATTCGACCAGTTTTTTTTTTAAATGATAAGCACTTTTCATTAAACAAAAACTCACAATAATTAAATTTTAATTACCGTCGTCGTAACCAATGCGACACATGGCGACGCCATTCACACCAGAGCTCACATAAATAAATCTGTTTTACTAAGAAAAAGAAAAAAACTGGTTCCAGCCTCTCATATGAAGTTTAGAGCACGTGTTACATCAGCTCAAACCCAAAGAGGGAACCGGTTTTATACCATGACCTTTGCAGCAAAAGCCTTCTCCTCTGGCATAACAAACGCGCGTTTTTTGCTGTTCGTTCGATGTTTTTTCTTTTATATTTTCTTGGGTTTTGGAAGTGGAACAATTTATTTTTGTACTCATGTGCTCATTCAAGGTAAATGACGTCATAGGCGTACAAACTTGAATGTTATTAAAATACATTACTGCTTGCTGCGGAGGTCATTATCTCTCTCTAGTCTTAGTCTCGATAGAGTTTGGGACATTGGGAGAAAGATGATCAATGTGTTCATGTTTCCACACTGTTCCTATACACCAAAGTCATGAGTATTATTTTCATTACAGATTTTTCTTCCTTTCGAACATAATTTAATTACAACAACCGTCATTACGTTACCATTGGATGTTGAAAAACCGCAAATACAACATTTGCGATAAAACAGTATTTGAAGCCAATTATGCTTCTTGGGCTTCTTGTGAATTTTCATACATGTTATCGTTAAGGTATGCAGCACTTATGCGGTTGCGGATTAATTAGCTATAAAAATAAACGTTTAGTTGCTGTTTTATGTATCAAACACAATTATGTAACGTATCGAAAACAATAAGGTATGGGAGAGCTTCTCGCATTCAGTGAGATCACCCATATTTTCATTTTTAGATTGAATGATGGGACCTACTGTTTGATGACGATTCCGAGCGCAAGTTTTTTTTGGAGAAGCTTTTATTGGACTACTGGAGGTGCACGACGGCCGTGCGTAACAGCCATCGACGTAGCATTTCTGGTAAAATCTATTGGAAATAAGCAGACGTTTACAATTTGTGTGAAATCACATTCAATCTGATTAAAACTATATTCAGACTGAGTGAAAACATTTTCAAATTAACTGAAACTAACTGTCTAAGCATGTGCCATTGGGATAGAAAAACAATTTTATTAAACTATTTTTTGCACCGCTAAATTAAATAGGTGAAAGCATTTTCAATTGAGGAAACCTTTTGTCAAGGCAAATTTATTTCAACTTTTTGCATGTAAAATCAGTATAAAAACGTCAATCAGGTGGATTGACGTGCATACATTTTCACCCGACGTCCTTTCGCTTTGATATATGAGTGTGAGGTTTGCCCGAAAGACGCAGTAAGTCCCTAGGTTCTTGCCAAAAAATATTCTGAATTAAAGGACAGTAAAAGAGCAAAATCGTAATTTTCTGAGGAACTAAGTACAAATAAATTATATATAAATTATAATTATTATAAATTATATATAAATTATTAAAATAAATTATACATATGATAAATTAAGTAATTTGTATCGGAGGTACTAGAATAGGTGTTGTTTGTTAACCAGCAAATTTTTTCGAACTTTACGATGACATTACAATTAACTTCCATAAATCGCTCAATTGTTATGGGAGGTGCCAGAAGGAGTGTGGCTATGCCACTATTTGTTAGAACTTATTCTCAGAACTTACTATACGTTTAGTAAAGCTGCTCTAAGCTTTACTGAGTTGAGTGCAAGTATTTGTATGATATAAATCTAAGAACATTTAACCTAGTATATCGGTCATTTGAACGGGATGTACAAGAATGATCGATTTTTCTCAAATTTTACAGGGATTATCAGTTAAATTAATCAACAACATTCTGGGCTACTACAGCCGAATCTATCATTTGTCAGAACGGGCTTGGCTAATTAGTCATTTTTTTTAATTTTGCCAAACATTACAAAGCAATACAACGAACAAAAGTGTAATTTACTGCAATCAACAAATTAAAAATTATAGGAAAAGTGGAATCTCAGAATATTGGTAAATATGTATAGGAGGTACCACAAGGGATGGATTGGTATAACCCATTACCAATCTCCGACTACGACTTTTCAAAATATTGGTGAATTTCATTCGGAAGTCCGATGCCGCAATTGACTATAAATAATTTTCAGAATTGCCCCCAACACTGACTTGCATTACCACAACTACAAGTGACTTTCGAGAAGAATTATATAGGAAGCGGGCACAGTCAAGTTCATGGGCGGAGGCGTAGACTTGCGCAGCCCGTCTGAGTCCCCCAGTACGGTATTAAAATGGTTTTCCTGGATCGATTTGTACATGGAATAACTACAAAGCAAACATTTTCATAAGAACATTTCGATCTTTTCCTGGAAATTTTCTGAAAAACGGATTGAAGCCGGTCCTTTCCGAATCCCTGCTCTACAGTTCCTTTTTCCGCCATAAAGCACACTAGTGATATACTGACACTACTGTGTCAATTACAAACAAGAGCGAGTAATTCAATACGCTGTAATTTCTAGATAACCATTTGCTTAAATTCAGATGCCGCGTCTCGCTTTTTAGTTTCTGTGGAACAACTTTTTAAAACTAAATGAGGGTCGCCAGCTTTTCTAAAAGTACATAAAAGTCATTATCACCCTGGCTAGTTTCCTGCGTATATTTTTCATACGCTAAATAACATAGTATTCATGAAATGTCCCGAAGTCGAAGTAAAGAGAAGGAATAGTACTATAGTCGATTTTCAATCAATTTCCACTCTACACAAAATAAAATCTGGTAATAATCTTCATATAGTAACAACATAAATCGTCTGTGATTTATAAAGAATGGAGGCTACCCTTTTTCTGAAGTCAAAGTAAAGATAAGCTCTGGTACCATGATCGATACTCAATCAATTTCTGATCTGCATAAAATGTACTCGGAAAAGGATCTTGATATAAGAGTACCATAATGTTTATGAACTTTATGAGGGACAGAAACTTTCCCTTTTTTACGATGTCGGGGTGAAAAATCGTTAGCATCACGATTGATTCCCAACCAATTTCAGCTCTGCGCAAAATAAAATTGGTTTTATAACGTTTCAAATCGCATTTACATTTATTCTCAATCTCTTCCACCCGTTAACTACCAACTAAGATGCCTTTTTATTGATTTCCAGTTGTAATTTAATATAAAGACTCAGCCCAATAGAACTCGGCGGAACAAGTTCCAACAAGACGGTGCTGTATGTCAAGTACAGCCCATGAAAGCCTGACGTTATTGCGAGAACAACTCATTGTAAGGTAATTTCGCGTATTTAACGGCAGTATTGACTGCCTAAATTATGTGATATCATACCTGTAACCATATCCCTTTGGACTTACGTAAACACCAAAGTCTAAATGTATAGGCCAACCTCGGTTGAGAAATTGCATTGAGCCAACATTGATCGCGTCGCTCGAAATGCTCGAATTCGGAAAATTTTAACCTCTAAATGAAATGAAACACTTGAAAGAGTTAATCCTTAAAAAATAATTTTAAAGAATGTTTCTTTTGTATGATAATAGACTACCCGATAAAAATTGTTTTTTTTTTTTTATTTATGAAATAATGTTCCAACAAATAAATTACCCTATACATATTTCGCTATCTGGTACATTCCTAGCTCAATACAAGAAAACGTGGCGACTCACATTTCCACCTTAGAGAATACGCGAATTCATGCTCTGAATTAATTATTCCCTTTACCAAAGACTAACCGATTTCATTCGTATAAATATAGGTTCATCTTGATTAAACGCGATATATCTGTCAGAGCAATTAGAATTGCCTTGGAGATGATGAAGTGTAGATTCAATAAACAGTTGCCTATGCCATCTTATGAATATGAAAAAGAACTTGTGCGTAACGGAAATTCCAGCACCAATTAAACAAAAATGTTCTCTCATAAAAATTTAATTAAACATGACCCGTATACACATTAAGATATTAAGCAAGAAAAATTTCAAAGAAATAAACAAGAATACACAGACAAGCATGTACATTTAAGTAGCTTCAATAAAAAGTTGTCAATGCTTACATCCAAAACAACAGATTGATCTATTCTACGCCTTTCGCAAGTTAGACTCTTTCAAGCCAACATCTGAAAATCAGATTTTCTCAAATAAAATTCGCTGTGTTGGCAGTTTTAAGAAGAAAACAGCTAAGCATTAAGATCTGCTCAGAACATCATAAAATTTTATGTCATGGCAGCGAAGCTCAACACACAGGTAGTTTGCCAATGGTCATTCCATTTTCGATGCAATTTTTGTTTCACATTTTTGCTCTGAAAGTTGTTCTTTGTCGCTTGTTAGGAGGGTAGTACTCGGTAATAGTAATTTTTAGAAATTATTAATTATTATTAAATTAATTATTACTATTAAGTGAACTATTGTTATTAAATTATATATTAAATCAAAAGAAAGCTGTAAAACAATCTTCGTCGACAATAGTAGTTCAAGGAGTGACGCTTTCGGAATTGAAATCCGTCGTCAGCAGAGCACCTTATGAATGGAGGGAGAGGAGTGGCATTGATGATTATGTGATTAAATGTGATTAAATTTAAGAGACTATCAATTGAATGTCATTTAATTTGGGTCTTTTCTTCGCACTTTTCACTTTCATAGAAATTATGGTAATTGGCAAAAATCTTTATCATATGACTTTGGGAACTTTAGGCAAAGTTCAACTAATATATTTTTCAAATTGTCCAAGGCTTTTGGTGAAACAAAATTCAATTTCACAAAATATTTCGTTGAATTTAATTTGAAAATAATAGTAGTAAACAGTATCAACACGTTACAAACGCTATTGCTTGTCGACAAAAACATTCTTTCTTCATTCGACTGACAGTAGCTTATCCTGCTAAACCAAATTTTCAATACATTTTCGCTGGCTTCGGTCTTTACTCACTCCGCCAATAAATTCAACACGTTTATGGCTTAAAGCCTTAAATCGTTCGACGATTTTTTACATAATATAGGTCCTTTACCCCACAAGAAGAATCAAGGCTGATTTCAGACGGTTGATTAATGTATAATACAACCGAAAATGTCCCACTACACGTTTTTGGCATATTAAAAATGTATTACTTGCGTATCTCTTTCTTATTGTTGCCGTACACAAAATATCTGAATCTTGAATAAATTGTTCGAATTATTTGAATTGAGACACGATTTTACGAACTTGGCATGCAGCCAGTCAATAAGTTTCGGAATGGCGCCTTCCAACTGTCAAAGTCGGTCAAAAGTCAAGACAATGTTGATAATCTCTGATTGCCGCAATGTTGTGCTCTCAAAAGTCTTGCCGCAGAAGATTATACGGCGTTTGAGCGAACAAACTTGTCGAAAAAGTCTTGATTAGTAGGAAAAGGCTAGAAAACGTATGAATTTACTTATGCATTTCCACTCTAGACTATCACTTTGAAGCAATTTCTTGCCAAATGTTCAAAAAAATGTTTCTCTTACCAAAACCCAAATTTAAACTTCGATCACTTTCAGTCGATAGACGTCAAAAGAAAATTCTCGACGAGAACTGAAGTCTTTTCGGGAAATATTTTCATTTTGATTTGATATTGGGATTGGATTAGTCATTGGCATAAGTGTATTACGTCGGAAGAGGATTAATTTCGAAACAATATAATAGGTTTTAATGAATAATGATTATTTTGTGTTTAAGTGACCAATTCCCGTTGTTTTTTGACAGAATGTACTTCTTTACCATTTTAAATACCTCAATTTCATAGGCATTGAATAGATCGTGAGAAATGTCCTTACTTTAGTAGCTTTAATATTTTAAACCTCGGTATCGGTAATATGTTCCTGAACCGTTTCAATTGGATGCTTTCTAGCATAACTTAGTCAAAAATTCCTAGATGGGGGGACATAAAAATGTTAAGTTTATATGGCTCATAATGCACAATGCGACGTTCTTTCTCGAACGTCCCTTTTTGAACGTACTATCGTTCTTAAGGAGTAGATTCCATTTAGAGGATTCATTCATAGAAATGCCCCTAAGCTCATTGAACATATGAAGCTCACCCATATTCGAGTTATCGAATGTAATGGAATTTGTTTCTCATCTATGCAAATGTTTGTATTTTGACCTGAAAAAATGAAAAAAAAATACAATTTGCCGATTTCACTAAATAAATCCTTTATATGTTAGTCAGGTTTTAAATTTTTAGACTATGATACAAATTATCTTCAACATACAAATGGCATATTTCTATACATAAAGAAGACGAAGCAATGAAGGTTGCAATCGGTATGACATTTTGTGTTACTTCGGTTCACTAACACGTGCGTCCCACCTTTGAACCCCTGGTTCAGTTAATGAAAGGTTTTTTCAACATACTCGAACAACAGCTTTGGTTCGGATCAATGGTTCCAGCTGAAACAGATATCTAATTAGAACGAGATTTTTTTTTCTTGTACTCGTAATTCGATTAACATCACTAAGGAACAATTTAATGGAACACGCAGCATTTGTACCCGAAAATCAAAAACCGGTCTCCACATTTTCCCAACACTTCAGATTTTTAAGAAAATTGCTGAATTCCCCAAGTCTAATTTATTTCGATTTGAATTACATTTCCTCTTGTATTTGGCAGAATGCCTTCCCCTTTAAGGCCACTGACGCCTATTACAACTGTTATTTTTATTCAGCCAGTGATGCCAAATCATCATATTAAGTTGTACGGTTGAGCAATACGTGCAAATGATAAGACTTTATTACAAAAAAATGTTCGTTATTGCAAACGTTGTTCCCATTTTATGGCAGACATTTCGACGTAGACTCTCCAACGTTGGTTAACAAATAAAATTGACATATATAAACTTGAATGACGCGGACGTGGACGACGTGTGGTTCCAGCAGCACAGCGCTACGTGCCATAGAGGTAACACCACAATAGAAATTCCCCATAAACAACTTCTTGGTATGGATATATGATATAGATATATGCGGTAGAATCATTAAAAATTTGACCTCTGGAATCCATCGTGCCACAATGCGATGCCGAGGCGGACATTTGAATGGCGTTATATTCCATACATAATGGCATACATGAACCTCTTAAAAAAAAGGATTTCGTTACTGCCTAACAAATCGGCCCGCCTTTTTTGAAAACTTTGAAACATCTATTAAGCGGTTTCGAATCAAAAGCGACTAATAGACACGCAGTAAGCGCTAATAAATATGCAGTAAGCGCTAATTTTTTTTGTTGGAATCTCGATTAAAAGCCAGACAAAGTACCAGCTGGCCTTTGCCAAAAGAGTGCATCTTATTTAGTGCACAGATTCTGGCGCCGAATGTTAACATATCTCTGATTGATTCGACATTCATTTCAAAGGTGTTACAGAATGGCTTATTACAAAATATTTGAATGCCCATAATATGCGACCTCTATGTAAATGTCAACAATTAAACTTTTCAGGAACTGATTTTCATCACTGGATATAACACATAAAAGCAAATATGTTCTGTATTTAAAACTGTCAGTTTAAAGATTAAAATATTGAGCCTTCGAGCTAAAATTTTTCAAACAACTAAAACAATATTGAAACTTAGATGGGACCATTATGGATATTACGGAGCACCCAAAAGCCTTTAAGCCTCCAACGGGAATGTCCCGTCACAACATCTTAAACATATGACAAAGTACGAGGTAAAAAAAAAACAATCATCATATAGTATAGAACTTTTTATATTAGCGGATTACATGAAGGGTATGTATGTTCCTGTACATCGTAACACCAAACTAACACGCTTCAATACAAATCTAATAATGCAAAACTTTAACCCATTAACGGCAAATTCATTTCAAGTGCAGTTACAGAAATAAACAATGATTGTTTAGTTTATAGTTGCGACCATAGTCCTTAAATTCTCTTACCCCCCAAGAGATATACTTCGTAGCGGTTAATACAACATCCCATTTAATCTAATTGAAACAAATAATATTTTCCAAACTAAAAATCTGCTTATGAAATACAAAGATAATGAGTATTTTGGTACCATAGTTCGCTGGTAATTCAAAACTAAGCAATTCTGTGTCATATGTTAATGACAGTATCTGAAATGAATGTATATCTGTATGCCAACTGCATCGGCAACAAGGCGTAACAATTAAGTGCAAAGATCTCGAATACCAAAGATCTCACTGGTCATATTGCATGAACATCGCTAGACAACAATCCCTTCATTTATATGAAAACACCCTACAGTGGGTATCCAATTTTAAATTGGGGTTTTCTCGGGCAGATATTTTTATGGACACTTATTCGGATACATATGTGAAGTGAATACAAACATAAATCCCCAATATATGGATCGGGATGGGGAGATTCTCATATTCAATAAGTTTATACAAAAAATAATGTACTCACTTTATCTGACTTACATCCGAACTTGACGTAACCGTTCGGTAGTATTCCACTTTTCATATACCAAAAAATTTAATTCCATGATGTCATACAGGATAGTCATGTTTACTAGTCATTACAGCGTGGAAAGGCACAAATGGGGTGACAGATGCAAATTAGTGTGCTTCTTTCTCTCTAAGACACATCATTACCTTCACTTGACACATATCTCATAGTTGCGAGGAGAGGAGCGGTGACGAAATCGGTACAAATATTCAAATCGCATATTCGCATAGCAGGAGAGGGCTAGGCCGGTTTGCAGTCGCCGTGTTTATCAGCAATTATCCAATTACGAGTGACAGACTCAATTTAAAGTGCTAGAATCTCGCTTGGATTTGTTTAATTGTGTAGTTTGCATCTATACCCCAATTACTTAGATACCGAAGGAGAGGGCAAAGGAATTTGGGAGATGCTTATATCAGAAATTAAAGCAACTGTAATGTAGATTTCTATAACACTAGAAAATCAAATTTAAAGCGGTAAAAAACAAGTGCAACTAGTGATGCCCACAATGGTTCTACTGATGATGGCATCGTTTTGATAACATTGACATATACTTACTTAGAGGATATAACATCAACAGAATCACAACGAGCATAATGCATATAACGACACAATAATCATCAGATGAATGTATGTCATCAGCGTCGCCGACATATATGCGCCACCATATCCAACCGGATGGAAAAGTGACTTTGACATCGCATCGTACCGCACTTATACGAATTAGTACACGAATTCTGGTGTCATACGTTATGAAAGCTGGTGGTGCTTCAATCCAGTTTTTCACATTTTTAATAACTTTCATCGTTTTCATTGATCCACCCTTCCTCTAGGTTGCCCCTTACGTGATTCTCTATTACGTAGCGAAGCAAAAAAATGACGGGAATAATGTGGGTGTCTGCCATTACTTAATTTCAATCGCACAAGACTTACACACGCAAGTATAATAATAATAAATTAGACCGATTCATTAAAAAAATTCGTTAACATTTGCTTTTATTAAATTAATCCTACAGAGTCTTATGATAGTGCAAGTAATCGATATTATCATGTTACCAATTTCGAAAGAGTGTAGTTAAATCTGTCAGATTTATCTGATAATTTTAGCTTCGCTCTGAGAGAGTAGGCAGAAGTGAAGTAGGAAACATAGGATTTACGGGACATATACGGGATGTAGACAATATTTGACAATCATACGAGAGATCCGTGCTATTGATTTTTCCCGATTTGGACGAATATAGAGTCATACTGCAGTAGTAATAGCAGAAGTAGTAGTATACAAATATTATTTACTTTATTATTGAATTATTATTTACTTTATTATAATAAACGCAATTCTTTGACAACAGCCAAATAATGCCTCTGTAAGAGAAAACAACGTTAAAAAGCATTTCTTGTTTGAATAAAAATCAATTCAACAACACCTACAAAACAATGGCACATTTCGAAGCCTCCGACAAAACCATCATATTGTTATTTCTGCGTTGTTGTATTCTGGCATTTTTTTATTAACCGAATCTTATGATGAAAATGGTTGTCTTGCGCTACTAGCCAAAATGGTAATTTCAGTTCAAATGACCGCAAAAATATATCTCAAAATGACTCATTCTAAATAGAATCGGTTTAAATCGTTACATAGGCGGCAAACTTGTAACAAAGCTTCTGGCTTAACAAAACATAACACTGCATATCATACGTCGAGTGTTGAAAATTCTAATAGAGCAACAATATACATAGAATTCGCACAATTAGAAACCGTCCGTTGTTGGTAATGCGTAAATTTATTGAAATTTATTTCCTTCGTATATGGACAAAAACAATTAAAACAGTTGTCGACCTTATGTTTTTTACATCAATTTCTAGCCTAAACCATGAGGTAACAGTATAAATAATATTAAAGCCATTTTACATATAATAGAAATAAGAACAAACGGTGCTGCTGTAAAAAAAAACAAGACATTCATAATAATGCTAAGAACATAAACTGTGGTAGCTGTATCAAACAACATTGCCACCTTTTTGTAAGTTTTAAGAAATAAATATTTTGGCTTTTCTAGATTTCTATTAATTTACTAAAACGAGCTAACAATAATTTCTCTCCTGAAAAAATCTTGATTTTGTCGGGATGCAACACTTTAAAAATGTGCCCTTGTCGCCTGAAAATTTAACATTTTCAGGCTCAGAAAAAATTTTCTGCGGGTTTTCTTTATCACTCCGTGATTTAATAAAAGGCAAAGATGCAACATTTCTGCGCTCACAGATGACGATATTTTCAGAAAATGACACGAAATGACGTCAACATTTTCCTACAACGAACCCAAAATAAAATTTTCGGGACAAGAGGCAGTAGTATTCCGCCAGCTTACACATATTTCAACTTTTAGATTCATTGAAAGAGATCTATTTTTTAATTTCGGAAAAATCCTCAATCAGTCAGGTTGTCATACTTTGAATCTACCGTCATATGAATCTAATCCCGTGTTCTAATCAAAAATGTGCCAATTTTATTTTTCCTCCGAGACATGATTTTGCGGAACTGCAAGAACCTAAGAATTCAAAATTTGTTTAAAAGACATGGCGAGCACCGGCTTCAAAGCCGGTATGCTCTACCGTCATATGCATATCAGTCCCGTGTTCTACTCAAAAATGTGGCAATTTTATTTTTGATCCGAAACATGATTTTGCGGACTTACAAGAACCTAAGAATTCAAAAGAATTCATGGCGAGCGCCGGCTTCAAAGCTGGCTAGCCATTACTCCAGCATGAGATAACAATCTTTCAAAAAGGAACTAAGATAGCAATGATGTGTAAGTTCTCTTCAGTGACTTTCCATTCATTATTTATTACTTAATAAAAGATAAATAGATTGAGGTCAACTTTTCGACTTGAACGATCTGTTTATCGAGAAAAATACAACCCTAATATGCGTTCGTGAGTTTAGTTTACTCTCAGGGTGTCCATACTTTCATTTGAAAAAATGAAGCTAGACATCGGAAACAAATCTAACATGGACCAACAAGAAATTTCATTCAGATAAGCTGACTTACATACATACGAGTATACCTTCAACCAACATTGCGTTGGGACAAAAGTGTGAGGGGTGCCAGAATGGACGTAGTTTGTTGGTATTCTTTAAAATATACTCTGCCATTTTCAATTACAGAACTAAGTTTGCTAAATGACTAATGCGTGCCGAATTATACTGAATTTAGTCAATTGAATGCAAGACATGATTCTAGGAATTTGTGGGTAAAAATCATGTAATTTGTATGGAAGTCACTTGAGAATGATTGGATTGATTTTTTTTTAAATTTTTCAAAGCATTATAATGCAGTACAATTATCAAAAATTGAAGTAATTGCAGTCTACAAATTGTGCATTACAGTAGAGAAATAAAATGTTAATAAATTGAGGGTGTAGCAGTGCCCCCGTTTTCGTTTACAAAACTCGGTTCACCAGACGCATAATGCGTTTCAAGTTTTACTAAGCTTAGTACAACTACTAGAAAGATATGGATCAAGTAATATGTGGGTTAAATCCGTAATTTGTACTAGAAGAGGAGCGATTACGTGGTCATTTTTTCTCAGAGCTTATCCAGAATTAGAAATCAATGTATTGAACAAAGCCATAGGCTACTGTAACCTATTAGAAATTAACGAAGAAAAAAGGTTGAATTTCGGAAAATCGCAAATTGTATGACAAATGCTAGAAGTCGTTCGCCGATTCTGTCCATTTCCATTGTGAGATCTTACTTCGGCAAACGCCCAGTTTGTTCCAAATCTGACTTAATTTAGTGCAACCATGCAAGAGATACAAACCTACTGGAGTGAGAGTTGCTAGCCGGTCAATGTTTTTGTTACATTTTTGACCGTATCAAATGATTTGCGCCTTCATTACTTTAGGTGAAGACATAAAAATGACAGTTTTCAGAATTCACAAAATTCTGTCTTTTGTATTTTCTAATTGTTTGATTGCAGCAATCTATGTTTTTGTGCGTTTATAAATTAGAAATTTCAAAAATGCAGACCTCTTCTGATATTTGCTACAAAAATTACCGAAGTCAAATTTTGCAAATATTTGTCATGCATCGGATAAAGTTAGGTTTGAACATGAAAATTCTCCACTTCCATACCCGTCCTAGAACATACGACAGAAACCGATAAATTCACTGAAATTGAAATTTTCCTCTGAAATTTCTAATCAAAATTTAAAATTTTATCCTTTCCTGTTTAAAAATGCTTGGTAGTAGCCTTCTGATGTCGGAAAATCTTTCATGTTTTACAAGAATACACATTTAATATATCTGCCAACAAAAAGGTGTCTAAAGGTCGAATACAAAATTCAATTTTTGTAATATAAAGTCCCCTTTGGACCTTTTCAAAATACAAAAGTCGATTTCAACTTTTCCAGTTTTTGGTACAAAAAGCCGATTATTCGAAATTCGATATACAAAAACCTTGTGCATGCAAGCACATTGTAATTTGATGACAGCTTTTAGAGTTATCAACTGCATCGTGCATTGAACATTGACAAATTTTCAGCACGAAGTAAAATTAACTACACGGTAAAAAATTTTTATTTATTTCGATTTATTAGAACATATATATGCCTAGTACAAGCCTTCCGCGCACCTTTCTTTTTTCGTGAGCTCAATTATTATAAAACCACCTTCAGCGACATGACCAATTTTCTACATGTGGTCAAATAAATATGACCATATAACGAAAAAACTGCACCAGAGCTAAAAAAACAATTCTTTTACAACTTCATCCGAATTACGAAGTACTTCATTTTTATACTTCAGAAAATCTAACACTAAAAAATAAACATTTAAAGTATATAAGTATCTTTTGATCAAATGTGTTGCATGCCTTTTTAGTTGGTTGGACGATGTCCGTCTGTCTGATAGGCACAACATCTTTTGTAAAACTGTTTAAAACTTATTCATACTTGCCACAACCTAATATTTGTACAGATTGTAACAGGGGATGGTGAATAGGATATACATAGACCTACTCCTTCTAGTACCTCCCATTCAAATAGGCCAATTTTCCAAAATTCTAAGTTTTTACTATAAGGGAATACAAAGCATACGAAACGTGATATACCTTTTCATGCTGCTTATTTTCTAAAAGAAAATAATTTCGTTTCTCACCGTTTTGAACTTATCAATTTCACGTACTTCTAGATAACTTCCATTCTTGAGTAAAAACACGTTATAACGTCGAGTACCAGGTATTTTATTTACCTAGCAAATATTCGGTGTTTTTATTAGCGGATATTTTATTTTATTTTTTACCAGGCCGCTTGGTAAAAGCAATTTTAAACGCATGTTAAAATTTTAGAAATAGAATTAATTGGAGAATTTATTCAACACTTCACACTTCCTTAGTTGTATTCAAAATCCGGAAACGAATAATGACGATATGGCAGTCCGCAAGGGAACATGTATTTAGAGTATAGTAGACATAGAAAATGTTCGAATAAATTTGTTTGAACTTTTGAAGTTTTCCTTGTTCATTTGACTCTAACATATCACTTATATGTATGATGTATGTATGACCCGCAATACCGTTCGTTGGATTGAGCACGGACACAACCATCAAGACTTCTGAGTAGTCAAGTAATCGAAAAGTCTAGTACACGCTCTTCAAACTGACATTCTGAATCGTCCTTAGCATACTAAAAACAGAATTGTTGTTTTTTTATTGTAGTTCCTAGAAAATTTTCCAGTTCAAGAGATTACAAGATTGATTGAGGAAACTTATTGCTTTAATTTTTTTCTTTACCCTTTTTTGATATCTAGAAAAATATATCAATTAAGAATGATTGCGAAATGAGTCTAAATCAAACTGGAGGAATGTACTACGATACATGCACACTAACATTGACGATATCTTCAATACAAATGTTAAGTTCGATAACAAAATTTATATTGCATCTAACTACAGATTATCAATAATAGATATCTCTGTAACAAGATATTCGAACATTTCCGTGGGGAAATCTATCTTTTTTATCTTAAACAGTCAACCTTTTACTAAATTCTTGTAGTGAATTCTGTACTTATAAACTCGACGCTTGCGCTGTAACAAGAACTTTTAACTTTTCGATTTTTTTTTCAGGATTTTTTCATCTTCATTTACAAACTGAACTTTAAGTTTATTCCAGATTATAGTGTATAGTGTTGGTAGCTTAAATTGAATTACGCAGTGATATATTCGCTGGACCAACACTGCTTGCGTTTACCCATCGTAGATATATCGTATATGCGAATAACGATTTATCATTGAAATACTTATTAAGTGCATCTTTATAGCTGTGGTTGGAAGTAGCTCAGACAACACAATATAAAAAGCTGATCACCCAAAACTGTTTTGGACTGTTTGACCATGTGAAATTATGAGTCACGTCGCCCCTTCTAGTACGTTTCCCAGAAGTGGTCGATATAATGCAAATATTCTTGATCTGAGAATATAAAACGTTTTTATTCCTACACTTCTTATAATATAAGCGGTTTGCAGAAATTCAATCTTTGGAAAACTGTTATGACATATTGTTTGCAATCGTACTGCTCTGTAATGCTCAGTACAATTATAGAAATAGAAAGACTAAATACGCTTCTTTTGGTATCCCGTCTTATAAGGAAGAACATGCGACTAACACTTAATCAGAATTTTCTATTAACGCATATCTTTACTACTTGTTTAATCGATTAACTGTATTAACTGATTAACGATTTAATCGCACAAGGAATGATCATAAAAATTATGACGCAACAGTCAATTAGAACGATTAATGTTGACCAAATGCCCGAAACAGGTTAAGTGTTAACTATAACAATAGATTAAAAGAGGTCTTTGGAAGTTCATTTTTGAAAAAAAGGAGCAAAATTGCACTAAGAAACTAGTATTTAGGAATAATTTCGAAAACACATATCTCATTCTTAGCCTAATCCAGAGACGAAATATTTTGCAAAACATTAACAAATAATTCAGATCGTACTTCTAACTGGTGACAGCAGCATTTTATTTCCACTAAGCACTCCATTGCATGTAAGCTTGATGAATGTGATAATCTCTCCCATATCTCATTCATGGGACGAAAGGGAATCTGTTTTATTTATTTTTTTACTCCATTGCCCAATTATCTTAATATAATATAATTGCAATTTGGATTGTACTTAAGATGCGTTACTGTGAAGTTTAAATTAAATTGAGAGATTATTGTAAGCGCGTTGTTTCCAGATAGATTATATTAACCGTCTGCTTTCTATTCCAGAATTATCTATATCAAAAGCTTAAACAGTGATATCAAAAACTTCTGTAAGTAGTCATTTTTGTTAATGAGCTAAAATTTTAAAAATATTTTTAAAATAAAGTTTTAAATAGCACCAACAAAGGTAACCTTGAGACACCTGGATTCCGGAAAATATAATTTATGTTAAATATAGCCCACTTTTAAATCTCTCAACGCTTTAGGAATAAAACATATTTTTGAAATGCCGAACTGTTGGCCCCAGAACCGGGTTAGTCAAATTCGATTTGATCATTTGTTAGATATCACGGCAACAATCTACATTTCAGGCGGGTGTGGAGAAGAACCAGAGGAGCGAAATATAATATACGCTCCGAAGCCCTAGTTATCTTGCAAAGTATCAAAGAGAATCGTGAACCGGTTTAATGAGCGTACATTTGTAACATGTGCATGGTGCGATGCAAGATAAAAAGTGAGTTCGAATGACGAAATACGAAAGATACAGACGTTTGTGGCGTAGTTTATGCAAGCAGCCAACGACTAACGTTCCTCTAGAGCCGTTGTTCGTCCACACGCTCATTGTGCACCAAACTTACGTTGTTGTGGCTTTTATACATTTTTTTATTTTTGTGGAATAATGCATAAATTTTGTAAATTGCCTCCTAGATGCATGCACGCTAAATTAAAATTCACTATACGTTATTCTTAAATGATTATCTGCCACAGTGTACAAATATATACTGTTTTTGTTTAGAGCAAAACCCGTAAAGGCCAAAAAGTCAATTTTTTAATTTATTATCCACAGAAATTTTTGCCGTAATTTGTTTTGAAAATTATAATCAATTATAAATCTCGAGTTTCGAACAATATTGCTCGGCCTGCAATAAAATATTGTTGCAAATGTTACTAAACATTATTGAAATAAAAATATGGGAAAATGTTCTTAAAATACATAATAAGTGCAAATGGAAGCATTTAACCTTTTAGTGCGATCGTTGACTGCGCTAACGATTTGCAATTATAGAAAATTTTCAAAGGCATTGCAAGGGAACAAGATCGTTTCAATACCGAAAACGCGCAAGATACCATACAAATGACACCGTACAAATAATACCCCTGAAATTAAAGTCTGCCATAAGAAAAAAAATCTCAAACACATTGACAAGTCTTTGAACGTTCATAGCAACGACAATTTAAAACAAAATTCTAAAGTTTAAGTAAAATTGTACACATTTTCATACTTTTCTATTTAAGCTGTTCGATGAATAACAATTTGCACTTATAGAAAGGTTTAAGGAAATTGAAAGCGCATAACGTTATTGCTATCTCAAAAACGTGGAACACCCCCCAAAAAATACTGTTTTAAAAAACTGTAAACATTAGAGAAAAAAAAAACACTTTCATATTTAACAATATTTATAGCGCCAACTATATGCAATTATGGAGAAAATTTTATCATTGAAAGAGGGAAATATTCCAGAAATCCCAAGAAGAGTGCATCCTAACCATTCCAATGAGAGTTTGTAAAAAATTTCTGAAGTTTGGGTAAATTTTCACATTTTATAACTAAATATATTTACTGTGATAATTTGAGTTTGAAAGAAATTAGAAGGGACGTGGTTAAAAATGTTAAAAAATA
>JAHXMU010000017.1:2646632-2657164 GCA_019455685.1 Philornis downsi
CGTGGAAGTCAAGATGTGTTGAAACAATTATGTTTTTTGTTTATTTAGTCTGAAATTTTTACCTATTCGAACCTAGGAGGTGATTCCAGGAAATAAATATATCTTTTTGTAATTGCCTGAACATTTACAAAATTGCCCATATTTTTGACTCACATATTACGCCATACGTCAGTATCTTGCGGACTATATTGCTGGGCTTTTAAGTGTAAAGCAAAAGAAGCTAAACATTACTCTGTGGTATATGTATATAAGCCTGATTTCTCTAAGTGTATATTCGAGAAGGATCGTTAAGACCACTCTGAATATTCAACTCCCATGTATGTAACTCTTTCCCTTTTTATCGGAAGATTATAGAATTACGTTTACTAGAGTAAGTTTTATCCCTTTTACACCGATTATATAATCTACCGTTATCTCTTTTTCAACTGTTATGTAAATAAAAACACAAAAGAAGTAGCTTTATGTTAAGCAACACTAATTCATAAATATTTTCGTCTCTATCGCATCCGATATTTAAATCCGATATTTATTCTCTCAAATCTTTTAGCATTCTCTAGAGTAAGTAATTTTACTACAAATAGAACGGCTTTATGTATTTGAATTAATGAATAAAGTTGATGTCAAAGTGGAAATACCTTCCACGATTCTAAAACTAATATACCAATACAAACAAATGTGATATTTAGCCAGCATTTCAGTTGTGTTAATGGGGTTTTGTAATCGTACGTTAAAATAAAATCATACTACATAAATTATTAATGCATATTTCATTCAAATAATCAAAAAAAAAAATTGGTTGAAAACCACAAATTTTTGAACCTTCTTTTCGTTTTCGTCCATTATTTTCCTAGATGTCTAAACTTTACCATAAAATTGGAAATATTTAAGCTTTAGCACAGTCTGATAGATGTTTGAAGGTTATCCATACATTTTCCTTTGCGACATAATTACTAAATTAACTAATAAACAGTGTCAACGACATTGTCTACCCACGAATACGCCTTGAATCACTTGCTTTTGGATAATTGGCGTGACGTCCCTGTCGAGATTGATATTCCATATCGGTGGGACTTACCAAATATGTTTCACAAATGTTTATTCAGTAACAGGCATTTTTAAGAACCTCAAATTGCATAACGGAGACGCAAATTTTCAAACCCGATAAACTCAATAACCATTACACCAACGTCGACAAAAAATTGTATACGGGTTCTGCGGGCCCCGTGGGCACTGCTTTTTATATTGCGTCACCTTTCAAAAGTTTATTTTCTCATATAGATTTTTGGAGTTGTTGAAAAACATACAACGGTTTTTTTCTATCCCTAAAAAACATCATGTACGCCTTTAGATCATGATATACTTGAAGTAGAAATCGTATGAAGCTGCCTGCGTAAAAAATCTAGATTCGTATGGAGCAGGGTTCAAAAAAAATATTACATCTAAATATGTAGATAAGATTAGATCATAATCGATCTAATTGCAACTGATTTTATCTAAAATTTTGCCGCAGGTTGAATGTGGTCTAATAATACCTGGCTAGATCGGAAATAATATAATTAATATATGATCCCTAATTTGCGCAGTTTGTTATCTAGTCAGAGCATATCTTTCAAAAACATCTAACGAAATCATCATAGCCCAAAATCCCTTCTTGAGGTTATTTTGGTAAGCCTATTGACAGTTAAGATCAAAAAAACAAACGCATTGGCAATGTATGTGTAACCAGAGAGTTTGCAAAAAACATAAATATATATATTGGTAAAAAGGTAATAAAATTCCAACCAGCAGTCATTTCAAAGAATTGACAGCCATTGGAAAATTGCACGTCCAGGATCGTTCTATCCGGCATTATTCCTAACATTACCTCTGAATGTCTGCATTGAAAAGTGATATTTGTTAAACATATGAGTCTTAAGCGTATGAATTTATACAACGATGTTTTATTTTATATACATTTTTAAATTCGCTTTGGGGTAGTACTTATTTTAATTTATGTATATTGCGACTTAATAGTTTCAAACTGTAAGGTAGTTAACTAAATTAAACGAAATACTTTAGCTACAAAACTTTTGCAGCTTAGACTGACCTGTCATTTTTTCTTGTGCCTATTTTTCAGTGTACTTTAATTTGGGCGTCTTAGTTTAATGGTTGCCAGTTAATTTTACCCTATATTCTAAGTTATATTATGCTTTTATTTTCTAAATGTTTTACCTTTAATTGGAGTAGCACTTATTTTATGTATTTTGTAGTTTATTTAACATTGGCTAAGAGGCTTTAAATTACAAGATTGTTAAGTAAACGAATAGAGTCATTAATTTTCAGGTTAACTACTTTGTTAAAAATCAGCTGACAAGTTGCAATAACATATGTATACAATCTCTCAAATCAAAAAATTTTGCATAACTTCCTGAAATGGAAATTATGTCAAGAGCCATATATTAAATTTCACATAAGAACCGAAGGTCCAACAGATAAATTTTTTTCTTGTAGAAGTAAATATAAAGGGAATGTCTTCTTCCCATAACATTAAAATTTTCTTAATAATAATATGAAGCAGCTTCATGTGTATTCGCCGCACTTTGTCTGGCATCATATTCTACACTCATTCTGCTCCATATTTGATGCAAATTAAACTCTCCATTCCAATGATGTTCTTGTAAATTCACAGTCATTCAAAGTGTAATAATTTAATAAATAATTAAATAAATCAATTATTCAATAAATTTGCTTCTTGTAGAAAATGCATATATACACCACAGTAGAAAATGGTATTACCATTACCACCACCGCAATATTTCCTTACATTTGGCCAGTTATTTTTATTAGCCTAAAATACTTTCGGTGCTGTAAATATTTTTAGTGCGAGCTTTACATTTCGGGATATGTTAAACTACGAAACGAACACAATATGATGAACTTAACATTTTATTTTGGTCCACATGTTTGAAATGATTTTCAAAGAGCGTTCTGATCTAAGGAATAATTTATGGTAGAGGCGCCATGCAGAGATTGCAGGACATTGTTCGCAAACATTACCCATCCCGACATTAGTTTTAAAATATCTTTCTCAGCATAGGGTTAGCTTCTCAATACATCGAGGCGATAGTTATTATCGGTGCCTTTGCAAAAATTCAGAGCTGCACTGCCGATATTATCCAAAACAAGGTGAAAAGATTAAGTATATATTATTTTGAGCCACTTCTTGATATGATATATGAATAGTTTTAAAAGCATTAAACTATACAACTAGTAGATCAGAATATTCTTCGAATTTATTGCACAACGAACTTAGCTTGGAAGCATTGTAAACAAGAATCCTCCATCTGAAAATGGTGTATGTGCTTTCAGTTATTTTTTGCGGAATTTGACAAGTACGAAAAGCGAAGATTTCTGATCTACGACAATTATCTCTACAATATGTTTATCAAGCGCCTAAACTTAATCTTCGACTTTAATCTCGTTTTTTCTAACTTAGCTAAAAATTCTGTCGAGGAGCACCTAGGAAATATTTTAGAACATTTTAAGTCGAAAGTTGACTAACTTTATGGACACTTATAAATGTCTTCAAAAATCTTCTAGTGGACACTACTTTATGTCATACAATCGTGCTATTGCAAAAGCTGTTGACTGAAGTTTAGCGTGAGCGAACACTACATTTGGAAGTTTCACCCAAAGCAAATATAACCAGTATAGAAATTTCAGACAGATGAACTGACACATATATTTACCTTCACCCAACACATCATTCTGCGTTTGTGCAAAGGTGTTATGGATGCCAGAATGTGGTCACTAGATTCTTTAAAAAGTACTCCGATGTTTTCATTAGCGGAACTAAGTTTGCAAAATCCATATGCGTGCTAAATTGTACAGAATTTAGTGCGTGTGAATAGACAATTTGAATTCAGGAATATGTGGATAAAATTACGTGATTTGTATGGAAGTTACCGTATAGGATGTGGTTGTCCAAATGATATCTGAAAATTCTATGAAGCATTACTGTGAAAAATAATAGATCATATAATTTATCGTATCTAAGATCATAACATTTGCTATGCCGGAAACAGTTCCCATTGACTCTCAAAGTTTTGGATCTTTATGTTATTCAATGAAAGCCCATACTCAATACATTCCTATAATATTCAATACTCCGATTCAACGAATAGAAAGACACGATTGAATCGGTTACAAGAAAATGAGGTTAAAGAGGCCGGCACTGAAGGACACCGTCGATAAACGGCTTGGTGGTTTTCGGTTTCAGTTATAGGTTAGAGCAAATAATTTTACATCGATGGTCAAGGTCAAGCAGGAAGGACAACGAAATATTTAATGGCCTTTACAGTTTTCACGGACTACTTGCAAAGAGATTACGTTTAGGCATGAGCTTAGGTAACAATGATGCGGCTTCAATTGACGACATTAAGCGATGTAAAAGAAATTGTGGCGTCTAAAGTTATCCCTACGACTCACCAAGCATATAACTAAAACTATTGCCTCCCAAATATTTGTAGTCTTGTAATAATAAAATATTTCCCGAAGGGAATGCTACATTGGTCGTAGCTGTACGGTTTCTGCTGTTTAAACTACTATATTGCGCCCCTATTTATTTATATGTCGTGATTATTCTTAGTTTTGCTGGTTTCCAAAAAAGTTGTCTCTAGTTTTGCCAGTGCCACGTGGTCTAATATTTTGCAGTTAGCATCCACCGCTTTATCTCACTCTTAGTCTTCCACAGCAGCTGCTGCGAATGTTTTATGAACGCACTGCTTTCTGCGTATTGCTTTTTCATTTTTGTTTCTCTAAGGGTGGAAACGATCAATGGTCACACGCGCTTTATTTTTGCCCAAAAACAATAACTACCTCGAAGACTTTAACGGTAGCATCAGAAACATTATACTGTAAACATTTTCAAAATCTGTTGATATTCTATATCTTGCGGCTGATTATACTTATTCTAACTTTCCATCCATTAGCCATATACGACTATCTTCTATACCATTCAAATCATTTGCATTTGGATTTGGACGGCCCTACATATTCTAGTTTAATAACTGAGGTAGACATAGACTTTATTTACTTATAGATGAGTTGAGTTAAAGTTCGACGTTTGCCTATATCATAAGCCATAACTGTGTGTGTATACGTTGCCGCATTGCCATCGAATGGACATGAAAGTTGGAAATGTAACATGTTATTATGTGCTCTTTCTGTAATACGTTAATAATTCGACGCACAAAAGAAAAACTGTGAGTGTTAACGCCGATAGTTAATAGTGTTTTGAACATCGGATTATTTAATGGTAGAACTGTGTGAATATAATTTTGTAGGAAGATAAGATTAATACTACGCTGTTTCAGATAAAAAGAGGCCATTTTAACAATTTAAAGGCAATGATTTTGATAGATGATAATCTATCAACTTTTGCCGTCACTATTGCGCTTTTGCTCGTGCTTATTTCATATCTGTTGATAAATCTAGTAAACGCCTTGTTCCACACAGCAAAGAGAAGGAATTAGGTACATTTAACAGCAATGCAGAAATGAAGTTAATGCACGCTTTTCCGCCACAACGGCTTACAATTTACCGCTGTATTGTCAATATTTCGCTCAATGCAAAAATGTAGGAAATGTGTTTTAAAAGCCTGAGGTAGTGGCCATTTCCTAACAATCTGCCTGCCAATACGTTTTATTGGAGGTAGCCACCGACGCAGCGTGCTAAAAAAATAACATCTTTATTGCATTCTATAACTTTTTTAAATTTAGTTTAAAAACGCCCATCAAAGTTGGCAATTTTTGCTAAATTGGAGAAATTTAAATCAAATAAAACCGTATCTGGCGATTAACGTACGACAGCTCAAAACAGGGAACGGGCTTCTCTAAACACGTTACTTAGAAATACGCCTATTTGTACAACATCGCCATATGAACAAAATATCGTAATAAAATAAATGTCATTGGAGACACTAAGGCATTATGTCCTTCTTTCCATGTAAGAGAATTTCCGAATTGACAAATCAGGTTCTGTTTCAATGTCGACGTAAAATTTATTTTTTTTTAAATAAGGCAATATGTTCTATACTGTTTTGGAATATATGGTGATATGCACAAAAGGGCAATTATTTTCAGAGGTGCGGTAAAATCACTCAGAAATGATTAATCGTGGTAAATACATTAATATCGTGTTATAATTAAAGTTTCCTTGGCGTTTGCGAAATAAAAACGCACAAGCGTATAGCTTTTCTGATTGCTTTTCTTCCTTTGCTGCGCTCGAATACCAACTCTACTGGAAGTTGTCGACATAACATGCAATGCATGTCCATGTTAGAAATTACAATTTTGGGTAATTTGTTCGTTCTTTTATGAGCCACGATCGAAAACGTTAAACGTCATTTGAAATACTAACAGTTCTCTCTTCGCCATACATTGGGTAACTACATTAGTAGCTCGCTTTTGAAATAGAATGTTCTCAATAGCATTTTACGTTCCAAACGGAACCTCATCAATGCAGCCTCTTAATGTCCAAGCATATGCGCTGTTTAAAGTAGATAATAATCTCGCAGTATTAGCAAGTTATTTAAACATTCTTAGAATAGTATATATGTGTACAACAACCCCCCCGCGACCATTCTGGATTATAGTATATATACAACACATTTCCTATTACCATCATAAAAAAGGTGAAGGTTAGGTTACCCAGAAGTTTTCACAGGCACATACATCTTCATTTGTATGTGGGCCGTGTGGTACCATTAACCGTAGTTTGCAACGCTCTTGCTGACATTTGTGATTTGTACATGTCCTTTCGCACAACCACGTCTCTGTTTATTCGAGGATATGACTCATATTTGTGAGAACTCCGATGGTCTTAGCCGCATTTCGTCGCCTTATTCAATTTCTAATCTATTTATATGTGCTATGATGTGCGTGTAGCCTACATCAGCGTTTCTTTGCTACGCTATCCTTCTTCCCACTGTCGATTCTTGTCTAATAATTCGTTTTATTGTTTGTTTGGCAGCGCCAGCGTGGAGCCCTTGGGCCATAAATTTGTCCTTGTTCAAATGGATAGGAATGCCTGACTTTGTGAGAAATCCCCGCAGCAACACACACACGAAATGTATATTTGGAATTAAGGACTATCGCAGAACGTCATCACTCAGTAAACAACTACCACCAAAACAAAGGGATGGCGACATTCGTCTTGGTGAAACCATTTGAAATGGCTTATATCCCATATCACAATGTTCGCGAAACTAATGTGAAGGCTTCACAAGACAGTCCAGAAACGAGACGAAGTATTTTAAAAGCGAATTTCAAATTGCACCCTGATGAATCAAAGAAAATTACTCACATTTTTGATACCAAATAGTGGAGTTAGATGACGACTCAGCTAACGGTGTTCAATGATGATGCGATTTCCGACTACAAACTGCAATTGTTCAAACAAAGACAACAATTTCTTTACAATCACATAATTCTTTCAACCACAATAATCGAAGAAATTTTATTGGAATCGTATTCGAACATAAACATTGTACGAAAGGGATTATTGCGATTCACTAAGTAAGCGTACACATAGCTTTGCACTAAAGGACATATAAACGCTTTTCGCATTTTGTTCTTTGTAGCATTTTGGAGAAAGTTGGCCAGCGCACAGTTTACTGGCCCTCACTACACTTTTTATAACGCAAAAACGGCTAACGTCGAATTCTTAACAAGTCAATCAAATGACAAACCTTTTCCAATGTTTTTAACTTTGTTTGCTTAATTCGTTTTGTGTAAAACCACTTTTTCATTTATATGGCGTCCGGCGTCTTTATTTTATCAGAACCAATGTTTCCGGATATAAGTAAGAGTAACTGCGGAGAACCTCGCGACCACTTCGTCTTATAATCATTTGTATTCTGACTGGTTTTAACAAGAGAAGAAAAGCTGTGAAATAAAACGACTGAGAACAGTACAGAATTGCTATGACATGTTGCCCAAGATACTGTTTGGAATTGAAACACAACGCTAACAGCTGTTATACATTCGCCTGCATATGGCAACGCTTCTCTCTGGATAAAAATCATGCGGATAATTGCTAACTGAATGCTCTGAAATACTCGCGGGAAACAAACTTTTATAAAAGTTTCGACTGAAAAACATATTTTCTGCTAAAAATCTGGAGCGTCGTTATTTTTATTCGCCGTACCTTATATAAATACAGACAAGATTCTGATTCGGTTTAACCATGTACGATTTTTTCCCGTTTAATGCTTAAAACATCTGCTCCTGATTTCGGTGTTTGCTATGAGTGTCCTCAACATGCCCAATTGAATAACTATTATTATGTTGTGCTTATTTTGTAATATGTAATAACTAGACAAAAACTATTATACACAAGTTGTGACGCTAGGGAAGGAACAAATTCATTTCAATAAACTGCTAGAGGATTATTCGGCACCCAAATAGCTGTCAATCATTGCTGCAAAGTGTAAACGCGTTAAATGAAATATTGGATGAAGTTATCAGACCGATTTCTTAACTGAAATAATCATTGGGAATGAAACGAAATATGTGTATCCTGTTTAATTTATTTTTGTTCAGAATTGCAACTTAAAGCTGTATGAGATATTTGAAAAATGTTTATTTTCCAATGGACTTTATGAATGCGTCGCAAACTTGCATTTTCGGTAATTTTTATAAGCCACTTATAATTATAACTGATTTTTATTAGAAAAATTAATTATAACAAATATTTCCCTGCTTTATAACAAAAGCTAAAGAAGGTATTGAAAGTAGTTATTATATCGATTCGTAACTAAAATAATCACTGGGAAGGGAACGAAATATATGTATTTAGCTTAATTTATTTTTCTTCAGAATTGCATTTTAAAGCTTTATGCCCGGTTTGATTAAATTACCACAAATATGGAATGTTTGGAAATGTTTATTTTTCAACTGACTTTATGAATGCGTCACAAACTTGTGTTTCGGTGATTTTTATGACCCACTTATTATTATTATTTTTACTTTGTTATTTCTGTTTCTTATTAGAAAGACTAATTGTAATAAATGTTTCGCTGCTTCACGACAAGAGCTGAAAACCATAATTAAGAACGATTCTTATTTTTAGGAATTTCGATTTGTTTTATTTCCAAACAAAAGAAATTAAGTATAAAAAAATTGCAAGATCGTATTGTCATGATTCCGATTAGGTAACTTTGCCTTTATCTGTCCACGAGCCTTGATTGGTCCGCTTTTTTAACGTGCTGCTCACTTCAGCTTCATGCGTAACACATCAGAGGCGAAAATTCTTTTAAAAAACTACAAGAACATAAAACCCACTTTCATACTGAGGAGCGAAATGGCGAACGAGCTTACAGTTACGCCTTTCCACTGCTGTTACATAACAGTAAACCATACGTGTGATTTCAACCCCGAGATCAAACAAAAGGTAAATGCGAATAAATTTGTTCTAGAGCGTTGTATACATTGTTAATTGGAAAATAATGCTAAAAAGTGCTTCAAATTTTGGTGTCATTTAATATTAATTTATGCGAGCAACAAAGAGTTAACATAATTTCATTCATCTCTCACCGAAGATACATTCGCCATCTACGTATTACCTGATATTTATATTCGCCGAGTCGGTTGCTAATTTTAAAAATAAAGGGTACCGTTCGCTACGTTTTCATTAGAACCTTCTTGTTTTAGGGAAACAACGCGCTGCTATTTCGATAACGCAACGTTAGAACTATATACAACTAGGTCTGGTTTGCTATTTGCTTTTTAAAAAGGAAGAACTTCTTTTCAAAATTAAGATGCCTAAAAGGTACACGATTTTTCTAAATGCTTCGCCTGCCGCGCTTTTGATTGCAAAATACTAGCAGTGGGAAATCTGTACATATAGTTTAAATTGGTTTGATTTTGAAGGGTATTTACATTCGGCGAATTGATTTAACATTCTAAAAGTAAAGAATACTATCCATTATATTTTTGTTAAAACTTCCCTCATATAAGGAAATGGCGCGCTTTATTTACTCGTTACTACAGCGTTAGAGTTATGTAACAGCTAGTTTCAGGTTGCTGGCTGCTGTTTAAAAAGGATAAAGTTCTTTTCAAAACTAAAATGCCTCAATATTGCACGATTTTTGCAAATGCTTTAATCGCAGAACTTTAGGAGCAACAAAAGCTATGTACGTAGATTAAATTGATTTGGTTTTGAAGGATAAAAACCCAAGTTAATAGCTCAATACTGTCATATGTCATAATTCAAAGGCATATTTGAAAAATTATGAATCAGCTTTTCGTCATCATGACACCACAAAGGCTATGGAAAAATTCATCAACGTCCAAAGATTGAAGCAACGAAGCAAGGTTCAAAATGGGCTCAGTCACCAAAGAGAACAACAACTATCTATAAGGTTGTTAAATTAATGAATGCCTTAAGTGAACAAATAGGCAAGCAATGCGACGGGATTATTGCAACTAATTAGAAGAAATGGCTTTCTTTTATTGCCGATTTTATTTAACTATTTATTTTTGACTTGTAAT
>JAHXMU010000018.1:0-84786 GCA_019455685.1 Philornis downsi
TTGTCAGCCAATAATGACTCGCATGCATCAACAGGCAAATGGCGGAGTTGGAGCTTCAAATAACGGACAACACGCCGGTGGCGCCAGCAGTGGCGGTTATGGTGGTCCAACTGTAGAAGAAGTTGATTAAAGATTTGTCCGCTTTCTATAGAAATTTTGAATTCTATTCCTGTAGATTTATGCCAAAAAGAAGACTGAATTATAAAACGGAAACATTGTTTAATATTAGAAAAGAGAAGTTATTTAATATTTAAGAATTCCTTCATTTTTGTACATAGATTATTTTTTTTTATTTAAGATATTGAATAAAATTTAGTTTATTAAATCTGACAACAAACAAATGATCTGTTTAATTTTTTTTTATATTGAAATGTACTGGCAAATATGATCTTAGTTGAAACTACGGTTGTATTGCTAAAAGCTCTTTTAAATGGGTCCAGGGTATTCACGCGTCTTCTGAAGGATCGCCAAAAATGGATGTGAAGAAAATGTAATAAATGAATCAATATCGGTGTAGGTGGCAGAGCAACGCAGTGAAATATTATAGCCTTTGATAACATCCCTATATCTAATAATAAAGAATTGTCTTGGGAATACGACTAATATCTTAGCAAAAATGTATTTAATTGTGCTATAGTTTGTATATTATGGCCATGTTTTGAAATATTTATTTCTTCTCATATTTCATACATAAAATTATCTTGATGGACATTCTTCAAATAAAGAATCATCGTCATGGATACTTTCCGTGTGGAAAAACGGAAATGGAAAATTTTTCTAAGAGAAAATTGTCTTAATGGGTACTTTTCTTATAGCGAATTATTTTCATTGACACTTTCTTTTTAAAAAAAGTATCTATGAACGTTCAAATATAGTTTTCCAACGTCAAAAAGTATCGTCATATGCAGCGTTCATATAGAAACATTTTAGATATTAAACTGGCAGAAAATTGTCTTCATAGATTCCTTTTTAGTACAAAAGGCATGTTCTCGTAAAAAATTGTCTTCATAGATATTTTTAATGTAGAAAATTCTTTTGAAGAGTTGTTTTCGTATAGAAAATTGTCTTCATAGACATTTCCCTAACAGAAAATTCATTGAAAAAAATTAATTTGTCATAGAAAAAAAATTTAGATACTTTCCATGTAGAAAAGTACCTTTACAAGTCGAAAACTATCTTCACTAGCACTTTTCATATGGAATATTGACTTGCTAGATGTTTTTTTATAGAAAAATAGGTTTTCAGGAATATTTTCCATGTGGAAAAGAGTATTCATAGACACTTTTAATATGGAAAAATATCTTCACTTCAGTTTTCCGTACAAAGTTGCCTTCATTAACTCTTTTCACGTAGAAAAAAAGAACACTTTTCATAGAGAAGGGTGCCCTCATGCATGATTGTCATGTGGAAAAGTGAACACTTTTTATGTAAAAATGTCTTCAGACATTTTTTATCTTCAGACATTTTCTTCGTTGAGAGTTCCTAGGTAAAAATATGTCTTGATAGAGAAATTTTAAGTGTCTTCGTAGATGTTTTTCATGTATAAAAAGACTCAAATATAACATTTGTTGTAGAAGAACGTTCATACGTACTTTTCACAAGAAAGTAATTTCGTGAATGCTTTTTTTGAAGGAAAGTATATTTATAGGCTGTTTTTATACCGAAGAATAATTTACGTATTCCTCTTTTACGAATTATGCATTTTCATAAATATTTTTTGTATATAGAATTGAAGTGTCTTCGGAAGTTTTCTTCGAATGGAAAATGCCTTCATATAAACTTCAGACGGGAAAATGTCGTCATATTTCAGTTATGTATCAACTTCTTGGCCACCATTATCAATTGTATCGCAAATAAATTAGAAAAATTTGCAAATTAATTCTGTATTAACGCTTAATAAAACTTAACACAAATAAACTAATACCGTAGAAAACTCAAATAATTTGTAAGTACTCACTTTAAATTGTTGCCCCAGGTTGTTGCGATTTGATGAAGCTTTATTTCATAAATATGTATGTGTGGTACGTTTTAGTAGTTCTTTCCTATGATTTAAATTTGACAAGAAAAGAACATGCCAACGATTTGTAATGACGCCCATGGAATTATCAATTTTAGTTGTAGTTTTTACATTTGTTGAAAATTCACGTAACTTTTTGAATCCTTTGATATTGTTGGCGGCTATGTTAACAAAATTACTGCATCCGGGATATCAGAAAATCCGGACTTTACTCGATAATCCTATGCAACCATTATTGGTCCCCATTTTCTCAAAATTTGCTGCTGCAAACATCATCTTGATCAACGGTGAGCGCTAAAGAGTCATTATCACGACGTTTTTTCAAATGAGATTGAAGATGGGGACTCGAACGATCATGGGCTTCAACAGAATAACCCACGCTGTCAAGAGAGGCGAAGCAGTCACATGAATGAAATAATTTTTCGTAAAAAAAGAGTTGAGTTTTATTAATTTTACTTCATTTTTAAAATCATATCTAAATATGAATTTTGATGTTGATTTTTGCACTTCCACAGTCGGCAACTGGACGAGTATTATTATTTTCATAAAAGAATATCCAAAGTCAAATTATTCATTATTAACCACAAACTTTTTATGTGAATGTTCGCCAGTGTTTTTCATCGAATGTGAAGAGCGAATATGTTTCTTATCTGGCGTTGTGCCCCGCCAAGTGCAATTTGGAAAAAAGCACTGCACACGCTAATTGCCGGAAGACACAAAAATTCTTTGCATACTTTCAACGCACGAACTTATCTCGATAACTACTTAGGAGACCGTTAATAATTCCGCCTTTACCTTTCATCAACCAAATCCTTCTGGCAACTCCCATTTATAGACAGTGTTGTCATGTTTAGCGATTTGTCCCCAAATGTGGCGATTTCAAAACATTTTTGGCGACGAAAATTTTAGAATTGTCATTAACTCCAAATATGCCAAATTTGTTTAAATTACCTGGATTATTTTAAGCGTTCTTCCATGATTAGACTACCTCTATATTAAAATTCAATTGCTATAACATAGCAAAAAGCGCTAAGAAGATTGTAAAAAGCCTTTCACTTTATTATATTTTATTTTAAATTGATGCCAATTTTATTTTTCATTTTAATATTTTATTAATTGCTCATAAAATTAAATCAATGTTACAAACAATTTTTGTGAGAACATAATAAAACACTGTATTTCGTTGCTATAACGACATAATTTTATATTTTGGTGAGATTCACCAATCTGACAACACAAACAATCTGACAGCACTGCTTCCAAGTGATTCCTACTACATTAATTTCAACCTTGCATTTGGGAAGAGAATTATTTCGACGTTACGTTACGGTGGCTGAGAAAGAGAACAGTTCTTCTTCCAATTTTCACTTGTCTTTGTCATACGCTTCTTCGTTGTTAATAACAAAAGAAAAGAAAAGTTCGTGTAAATTCGAATCAGAAAAAAATAATATCATTAATGGTGTATTAAACTAAAAGAAGTGTGAAGAAATACGTGAAAATAATCGAAAATGCCGGTGATATAAATTGTGAAAACACAACAACACTCTTCGTATAAGACAAAGGAATAGGAACAAAATATTTTTTTTTTCACTTCCAACTCCCTCCCCCCCACCAAGTTTGTGTTGTAAATTTGCCTTTAGTTACGATAACAAATAATAACAAATCGCAAAAATCTAATAACCTAGAGTAAGGTGAGGAGGAGGTGGTGGTGGAGCATTTGCTAAAACAACGCAAGCAGGCAAGAGCCGAGTTGACGCCGCATTTTGTGTTATTCTGCTGCCATTGATTATGACGACAAAAGCCAATGCCAACATAGAAATCAATAAAACCAACAGCACCACCACCAAACACGACGATTTATATAGCCAAGACAAAATCGAACTAATTGTACCCACAACGGGTAAATTGTTCTTCGAGCACAAGACAGAATTGATTTTCTGCAAGCCGCACTTGATGCCCTTGAAATCTCAAGCTCTGGAACGCTTGGAAGAAATGCAACGTGATACCGCCAGGCAGTTGCAAGAAAAACGCTTGAAAGGCGGCGCACAGGCAAAAAGAACTAACTAAACGACACCAGCGGAATCAGAGACGAAGCAACCACTCACCTTACACCGCACTAAACCACAACACCCCACACAAATTCGCACACTCAGCATTATTTGGATAATAAATCGTTTGTCTTAGGACAGACACAAAAAAAATCACGTAACTCGTCTCGAGAGACACCATCAGACAAGTGTTTGCAGCAGAAATATGGCCTACCTGCTACTGTTTGCCATATGTTTGGCATTGTGCTTAGCCGGCTTTTCCCTATACCGCTATGGGAATATACCACGCCAACACATTATAGTAACGTTGTCGGTGTTGACGGCCTGGTGTTTTTCATTTTTAATTGTCTTCACTATACCATTGGATGTGACATCGGTAAGTGGGTCATAGGGAAACAAACAAAATTTTCCCCAGGAGAATGAAGCTAATTTTGGTTAGAAATAGATGATGGGGGAACCTCGTGCCTCCAAAAAAAAAAAAAGAACAATCGGAATGATCCAGAAACTCCATTTATGTATACACAGATATGTGTTGTTGCCTTCCGAAGAAAATATTTTTACTCATGTTTGTGATAACGTGCGGATTTTGCGTTTTGTGTAATGTAAATTGTAATTTTTGGACAATCCTAAATTTACGACTTTATACGTAAAAAATTTTCTTTACGGACACCAATTCGAATTTATTTTTATATTATAGCTTATTAAAAAAAACGGAACGACACCGAAATGACACCAAATTCAAAAATTGTGTTGATTTTGTTCAATTTCTGAAATACACAATTTTGGTTCTGATGCCGGCGACCGAATCAAAATTGTGTTAAATTTTGTTTCTGCTTTATACATCCAAAACTAAATTATAAACAATTTTAATTTTGATTCGACGAAATTAGAAACAATTTTGATTTTGATTTAGTTTATGATACGTTTTCTTTGCATTTTATTTGAAATTTTTCACTTCAAAACAACAGACATAATTTCTGAGTAGAAAATTTCTGAAAATTTCTGACACCCTGGCGCCAGATTAAGAAACATAGCTACGTAAAGCTGTATTTTCGTTACATGTTTTCGAATCAGATGTTATTTTATTATGTTTTAATAGAGAAATAGAATTAATGTAGGTTTTTAATCCCGTCCGAATTAATGTATGAAGTGAAGTGTTCTTTCGAATATGAATCAGAGACAAATTTCTTATGTACTTTAACTAAGTTTATAATATCAAAGGCGAAATGGAACTGAACTTTCGTAAAGGTCCCTGTAAAAAACGTTAACAATTTACTGACTCACAGTCCTTCAGTCCTCTTACCTTGTCAGACTTGTTGCTATAAAAAGGCTTATCGAGACATCCGTTGAATGGCAACGTTATCTCATGTATAGGTTTAGCCTGTTCCGAATTAGTTGCATTTTTTAATTATACCTCGATCCTTAGAATAATCAATTAATCATAAATATGACTAAACCAAAAGCATAACTGATCACTTTATGGATTAATTAGTAGTTTAGTTAATCGGATTGACTAATTAATAAATCGCGCGCAGTACGATTACATGCCGCCAAACGCTATTCTATAGGAATTAATTTTAACACACAAACTCGTTCTCGTTACAACTCAAAATTCGTTTAATTATACCCCAAAGATTGCAATCATAACCTCGTATATTATATGCTGACAGACCGTCTTGCTTCAATAATGTCTTGCAATTGGAAGCTTCCCAATTAACAAAAGGATGACTATTCCTAGAAACATATTTTAGATATTTATTAATAAAAAATAATAAAGATTTATGTCCCTGTAAAATAGATTATTTACATTATGTTGAACATATTTTGAATCAGTCTACTAGTTAGTAAAAAAAGTGAAAGTAACCGACCGTGGCGCGATGGTTAGTACCTGTGGCTATCGTTAGTATGATGATCCCACATACAGTCACCTATAGTTCTATTAGCGGCTACCACCACATTGCGTCTAATGAACACTCCGAGTAGCCGAGTTATTGATAAGTCTTATAAATGCTTCTCCTACTGTGACGTTCGGAAGCGTCGTTAAGCTGTAGTTTCCGTTGAGATGAGTGAGTCTAAAAATAGAATGCGTGTATTCTCTTTTAATGTGAGAAACTCTCCCATGTTTCATTTATAAGATATAAAATGATGAATTCCGGGACCACGATACTGGCTTGGAGTTGAAATTTTTTTTTCCAAAGAATGTTTGTAGGTGATCAGCTTCCTCATCGGGTTTTATTCATTTATTTTCAGATAATACTTTGCCACTGATGTTCGTACATCATCTTCCGAAAGCTGGAATTTTCTGCGCGGTATCAAAGTCGAAAATGTGTATATTGTTTATGCAGTAAACGGTTCAATTAGTGTTTTGTAATTCAATTAGCGCTACGCATTTTTCCATTTCGACCGTTGCCATTCCATTTTTCATGTCGCGAAGGCTTTCCCATTTGCAATTACTTATGATGTGAATATTTTCAGACCCAGAACTTAACGTAAGCTAAGTTCAGTCCTTATTGGGTCTTCGATGTCCAGTTTAGTAATAGGTGTTTCCGAGCAAAGTGTTGTTCTCCACCCTTTGCCATGGGTCTCCTCGTTGGTAGCCCTATTCCCTTGAATAGGTGTAAGCATCTGCCGATTTCCATCTTTCCTGCAAATAAATAAAGCGGAAATCTTTCAATTGTATGAAAATGTTAAAACTTATGTTTTACGCCACTGCTTGCCTTTCGCGAAACCAATAGTGGATGTAGTCTATTTGCGTAGTGGCAATAATAATTCACGTGAACTTATATTGTTGATACATCTTTCAATTACAATCAATCTGGATGTTTAGTTGCAATGGAACTCGACATTGCCAGTTACTTATACCGGGCTATCCATTTTTCGGATAAATAAAACACACATAAAGCTGTGGTTTCGATGGAACTTTTATTTCATTATAATGCTTGAACCTCGCCATTGTGTAAGGAATAAAGTATCATTTAAATGACCGTCTCTAGATTGGTTGCAGCAGTGGATCCCTTCGAGATAGTTTTTGACCAAGTTTTCGCTCATTTCGGGTGGTGTCTCGGCGATACCTTTACAAATGTTCTTTTTCAAATGCTCCAACGTTTGGGGATTATCCGGATAAGCACGTAGGCACGCTGGTGGTCAATTGACGTCGCCTAAACGCGAATTTACGCTTTCTGCAGTAAAGCCAAAAACGGTCGAGTTGTCTTGTTGAAATCACATATCGTCCAGTTCATAATCTTGAATTGCAGCCCAGAGAAAGTCGGTTATAGTACTACTACTACTACTACTACTAATACTACTGAATAAATAACACTTCAGGCCGGCGGTTTTGATACCACTAAATAAATAATCCTGTACATTAGTTAGTCTGCTATTTCACTTTATTTTACTTCTGCCTCTAAAATCTGGCCAAGCGTTTTTAATTGTCCAACACGAGTTTAATTCTGCTGCTGAATTCTATATTAAAATATCTGTGAAATATCTTTATGAAATTAATAACACTGTCTTGAAGAAATTGTAATGAATTTATACATAATTTACGTAATTGTCAGTATAGTCTTGATTTTGAGTCAATTTGACGCTATCGTTGTTTCCGTCTAAATCCAAGTCTCATCTCCCGTAATAATGCAGTTTATAACGTGCTGGTGGCCAGAAATCATTTCTTCGCAGATTTTAACGTTTCGGTTATGATTTCAAACAACATTTGGCCCTTCTTAGGACCAAAATATCTTGAAGTGGAGTTAACTGGAATCTTTGAAGTGCCAAAAATTATCTACAAGGCTCCTAATTGTTAATCGTATTTATTTATTTTTATTCCTTTTATTTACTTGGTTTATATAAACATAAAACGTAATAAAAATTGGATATTTTTTTTTAAATATAAATTTTATAAATGTGAATTATAAAAGATTATTTTTGAAATTAATCAGCATATAGTGTGGAACACATAAGATAATCGATATGTAAGAAGGACTGAACACAATTTAATTCGAACAATTCGATCTATTGAACTATTTATGGCAATAGTTAACCTTTCTTTATGAGAAAGTCTGTTTAAGCGTTTCTGCAGCGGAAATTCTATTTCGCAAACAAAATTTAATGCACTTTTTTCGCTCGATGAAATCACAAATTGTAAAAATCGCCGAAACCACAAAAGCTAATGCCGTTTATGATGTGAAATGTAGCACAGATATATATCACTGTGTTACCAACTTAGGAAAGATATTTCCGAGATTCGATATACCCGTGTAATCAAAATGCAGTTGCATTTTTGGGCAATTATTTGAATTAGGATGCCTATACCTGTTCTGTATCATTAAACATAAGCAGCTAGCGCATTTACATGTACCTTCATTTTTAAACTTCAATAGAAATTCCTACACAATTCTTTCTTCCCTCTTTTTTTGTTTGTTTGCGATTTGCATCGTATGTAATTATTCATGGAGAAAATGATAGTTTATTCTATATAATTGACGTATTAAATTTCCAATCTAACTCTTAATTCTGTCATTTTCAGACACTTTATCGCCAATGTGTTCAGGAACACAATACCACATCGGCAACAGCTGTTACCCATCCCGCTACTACCACCAGCTTAACTACTCACCACCATCATCATGCGTTGAAAAGAAATGAAACTACGTCAACCGCTGCATTGACCCTAAAATATTCCGAATGTCAACAACCCTGGGGCATGATACCCGAAGAAGTTTTTCCCAATTTATGGCGCATTATCTATTGGTCATCGCAGTTCCTAACCTGGTTGATTATGCCTCTAATGCAATCGTATCTAAAAGCTGGCGATTTCACAATCAAGGGAAAACTTAAATCGGCTCTTATAGAAAATGCCATTTATTATGGTTCATATCTATTCATTTGTGGCATATTATTAATATACATAGCTGCGAAAGGTGTATCATTGGATTGGCAGAAGTTAAAGGCAATTGCATCGTCAGCCTCAAATACTTGGGGTCTATTTTTGCTGGTGTTATTATTGGGTAAGAGCTTAATCTGCAGAGCAAAAACAAATAGAATTATTAAAACAGCACCGCTGTTGTTACCGTTTCATAAAAACGTTCACGTGGAAGTGAAATGTGGGAAAACTTCTGCACACATTTCACATACATAAGAAAAATATACATAGAAAATGTGTAGCTAACAGGCAAAATGAAATGATGATGCAAACCACCCACTTAACATGGAAAAGTATTTTGATAACGCAACTAATTTTAGAACTTTGAGTTAAACTCATTTTAGTTGGACACACTTACTAGGTGATGTAATGCAATAAATCATTCTATAGTGTTGGAATGCATTCTAGTTTCTGGTGAATTTTTCGATTTGGTGGATTGTCTATTTCGAAACATTTGTCGATTACAAATACGCTCACAATTTAAAAAGATAACAAATATTCGATAAATGCATCAACATTTGCTAAGAATAAAATATAAAGCAAAATTCAAATTTTCCAATTTAATGGGCGTACAATACACAGTAAACAGTAACAAAAAGCCCGTAATTGTTATTAAGAAATACGGAGCGCATGCCGACTATATGATGCCCTAATATAGATGTTCGCACTACGGTTATTTATAACTATCAAATATTTCTTTATTTTCTTGCAAAATTGTATTGGACTATAAAAATATTCTCCATTCAATTTAAAGCCATATCCAATAGAGTGTCTCGGGAATTGTTATTCAAAGTAAAGTTTCTACTAAAACAGAAAGATTTATAAGAAATAGCAGCACGAACACTCAGTCATCAGTTTGGACAGGATCGGAACTAAGTCTTTTAACGTCTGTATTGGGGTTACGGTTGTCTTCTATCACTTACCGTATATATTTAGACTGTTATGTATTTATACATAGATTATATCAATGATTTGGTTATTGAAAAAATATTGCAAGATATGGCTAAAGCGGAATATGAAAAGCGAGAGAATTACAAGAAATGAATATTCAGAGAAGAAGATGTAAATATTTACAAGCATTTGTATAAACCCGTCAATATCACAGTGGGAACATGGAAAAATATTGGTCCCTATGTGAAATAATGATGTAATTAAAGAAGGCGGAAGAATTGAAAAAAAAAAATGAGATGTGAGTGATCATAGAGGCAGAAGTAAATATTTATAAATATTTGAGAATGGGTTTCACCTTCAGCAAAATCATTGTTCAAAGATATAGAGAAGAATACTTTTGTATGTATAAAAGATATCGGAAAGTTCGTGGAACAAAAAAAAAAAGGATTTGGGATTCAGGAAAAAATATTTTGCGTAGCAGGTATTGTAGCTTTCAGATTACATGCCAAAGTATGTCATAATCCTTGACACTGGCTACATTTACATTTACTTAGATTACTCGGCTAAAGTTTTTTTCGTTTATAGAAGGAGCCGCATACCACCCATATTTTATACAGAAGTTGTACAGGATAATATAGACTAATTTCCAGATCTAGAAAGTAAATTTATTGTGTATAGTGAGGAAATATTGCTAAATAGAAAGCTGTGTCACACAATACGGTAAACAATTCAATTGAAACAATGGAATATTTACTTAAATTAGATCATATAAACTCAGCTCTCCAAAGCCAGTTTATGCTGTTTACAAACTTGGTACAATTCACTGTACTGATTGTATATATAAGATCAACTAAACTGTAATAGTAAACTATATAATGAAATCTAAAGCAGATATTTCATCGTTAAATGGAACTTCAGGGTATGTTATCTCCTGGTCGGACCCCTTTCGGCAGTGTGATGGGTAATCTGTATCATTGCTGTGTTTCCTTTCCCAACTTTTATGAAATACGTCATTTGTTTTATAGTACACTTCTTATTCAGAACCAAATTTTTGTCACATTGTCCTTGTCATAATTTTCAACATTCCTTTTTTCAACAATCCTTTCGACCATTTAGAGATACATTTATACCACTCCATCACGTCACACAATGCAGTTGGCTGCACCTTTGGCTTATATGCAGCATTCTTCTAATCAGACGCTACGCTGACCAGCATCCAATTTGTAACTCATATGCAATGCGAAATAAATTGCCATTGTGGGTCGAGAACGTCGATATTACGGGCGTTGAGGCAATTTTCCGATGCCCAGTTTTCTCTGAGTTTGATTACGTAAATTGTATCCCTCATCTCAGGCAGATGGCGATCCATTATTCGGTTTAATTCATTCATTCATTTTATACATGCAATTATTTGTTATTTTCATTTAACAATTGAGCCAAAATACCATCTTCAGAGCTTTCGTTACCTTAAGGGCTTATAACTTCACATACTAATTGAGAAGTATTGTCCACTGGTACGAAGAAATTCTCAAAAAACAGCAAATATCGTGTTTAAAATTTTGTTGGAATAAGTCATCTGATTTGGACGAAAATGAAGCCAAAGGTAGCGTTGAGGAATAGCCATAAATGGAAAAATGTCATATTTTCGAGTGGGCCACAAATAATCATTGATGGATCAAACTATTTTAATTATTATTGGCATTCTATAAAGAGGTTAAATGCTATTGATGAAATGTAAGTTAATTTACCGTGCTGAGATTATAGGGCGCGAGATAATTTAGGTTGATGGAAGTTTAAAAAGACCGAGACAATTTTTTGCATTTCAAATTTGATTAGTTCAATACTCTAAATTTTGAATAAATAAATAGGCCCGCCTGATTTATTAAATATTAAATATTATTAAGATCTACTTTTTGTGTTAATTTCCTTATATAGTTAGAATATAGACAATTTGATTGGACGTATATTAAGGGCTGTATTAACAATAATGTATTGAGTGTTTGAAGAACGTTTTTATGATAATTCAATTTGAAAACTCCAAATAAACATTTATGAATACGGTCATAAATACTCAATCATCAACAAAAATATATTTGATTAAAAAATCCATTTAAAGATTCCTAAACTATGTTTCGCATTTTCAGGTTATGCTCTCGTAGAAGTACCACGTTCTCTTTGGAATAATGCCAAACCTGGTTTCACATTGCAATATGCTTACTTTAAGGCCGCCAAGCTAAGCGCTGAAAAGGCCGAAGCTGAAGAAAATGTGGATGATGTCCTTGAATCCCTACAAGGTATTAGTCGATCAGTGCCCAATAATCATGATTTGAGACCATGTGTGGAAACGATACTACGTAAAGTACCCATAGAATTGCAAGAACGAGCCGCACGTAATTATTCCCGCGGTGGCAATGGCGGTGGTACGTCGACTATAGTACCCTCGGAGAAAGCTTTGGTGCGCATACACAAGCAAGTGATAAAATCATTGCAGACTCTGCAGCGGACAGAGGCTCTTTGGAGTGTACAGGTTGAGACCGTATTACATTTGGAAGATGTAACCAGAAATATGCATTCGGCTGAGAAACGTTTTAAAACGGAATTTCCTCAGCAACGTACACAAATTAGCAGATTATTATACTCGCCCACGTTACATTGGTACTGGGCGTGTCTTTTACGAGCTCCTGTTCTGAAGTCTTTGTGTGTTATAACGGCCGTTATGTCCGGCATGGTGGTATGGAGCGAATTGACATTTTTCCAACGCAGGCCAGTACTTTCAATTTTTGCAAATGTTATAACGGTGGCTAAGCATGGCTACGATTTCTTTACTATTGAAGTGTTTTCGATGATTGTCCTTTGCTATTTGTTCTATTGTACTTATTCCACCATTTTGAGGATTCGTTTTTTGAACCTCTACTATTTGGCTCCACATCATCAGACGAACGAACATAGTTTGATTTTCAGTGGCATGTTGCTTTGTCGTTTGACTCCGCCCATGTGTTTGAATTTCTTGGGCCTTATACACATGGACTCGCACATTATCAAGGAGAGAGTTATGGAAACCTATTACACTCAAATAATGGGCCACATGGATGTTATTGGCATCATATCGAATGGATTTAACATATATTTCCCCATGTGTATGTTGGCATTTTGTTTGGCCACCTGGTTCAGTTTAGGCTCCAGAGCTCTGAATGCTTTGGGATTCCAGCAGTTTTTACAAAATGAGACCATTGCTACCGAATTGGTACAAGAAGGCAAAGACTTAATAGCACGTGAAAAGCGTAGACGCCAACGAGCCGAAGAGGCTATGAGTCGAAGAAGAGATTTCTCGCGCAACAACGAGGCGATAACGGCCAACATTTACGTCAACAAATATGGCAACTTGGGAAATACAAATGCGCCGTCAACGAATGCTGCATCATCAAATAATCGGGCAAATTCGAATGTGCCATCCGATGACCTGATACGAAATGGCGACAATCTACGCTATGACACATTACCGCGATCCCTGTCGGATGAGATAAACGAACGTTTTGGCGTTAGCACACAAGCACAAGTAGCATTTAAAGGCGGACCGCCGTCTACCAGTCACTATCGCCTGGAATTCGGTGACTATGAGGAAGACGACTTCACGGCAACATCAGCGTCAAATCGCATAGAGCCGCCACGTGGTCTATTCGACGATGTGTAAAAATAGACGACAGCGTCGTTGCGACGTCACCGTGGCGCCCCATCTCACGTTTTCTCAATATTATTAGTCACAATTCACGCAATACCAACATCCAGTTAATGTTGTCCACAAAGCCCACGTTAGTACGTCACACATTAATCATCTGCCTTATTTCTACGTGGACGAACACGTTTTTTGTTGTTTGTGGTTGCTGCTCTCTCGCCATTATCATTATGATTTTGTTTTTATAATTTTTTTTTTTTTCGTTTTATTTTTAATTTTATACGTGATTTAAGTATTCTGGAACTGTTCCGGGATTTGCATTACTACTAGAATAAGAGATACTATTTCTTTTAGTGTAGATTCGTTTGATATTTTATATCTGAAAGTCTTAAATTTTTCATATTTTGTGATTTGGTCATCCTATTAAACATTAAAGGTAAGTTATGTTTATTTCATTTATTTCATCTCCAGTTTTTTATTCATCAGACAGTTGCTTAAAGTTTTTATTTATGGAACATAGTATTCTTTTCTATTGTATTTATTAAAACTGATGAAATAAATGATTAAGGTAACCGGAAAATTTTAATAGTGTTTTCTTAAATGATGTCTCTTTGGACAGCAAACTTGTTATTCATATAAAAACATGTAATTTTGAGTTTTATTTTGGACGAGATATTTCTTATCGTTAGTGATGCTTGAAACCCAAATCGGCCAAGGATTATTGTCAACCCAGTGACTGTCATATACATACACCAGAAAGAACAAAGACACCTCCGACTGTCTGTCTATATCCATATTGCTGTTCTTTCTGAAATCTTTTAAATTTTGCCGAAAGATCAAATATATGACCTTGTTGAAAAAAAAAAAAATATGTTATTACATTCATGTTAGTCGACATTCCACTTGCATTACAGTACAACTTGCCTTATGGTCAACATAACCAATAGAATAAGTCACTAGACACCAAACGGATTATAATACTGGCTTTTTAGATCTCAGTAAGGCATTAGATTGCATTCACCATTTTTCCACTCTTTGTCAAAAGTTATAAATGCAATTCAACTTTCCTTTTTTTTTTTTTGTAGGTAATTTCTTCCGCTTCCAATATGTTGTTTCTGCTGTGTGTCTCAAAAACCAATACTCCTGTTCTGTTTATGGTGTATTAAAGTGATATTAGTTTGTATGTTTTGAATTCGTATCTTAGACGATATCCAATTATTAATGTCCAGTAATACATGTTCCGGTCGAATTCGTGTTTGGACTTCAAGAAATAGCATAGCCATTAACATTGCTAAAACAAAATGCCCAATTTTTCAACCTGGTCGTGTGCAAAGCTAGTTGATCCTAACATTGTTGTACTAAATATAGTTGTGGGCTCCATGAAAACTACTGCTTTGCATGTTCCTTAGAATGCTTTTTGCTGTTGAGATGTTTATATTTATTCTCTTGGATTATTAAATTCAACCAACCGGCATTCCGTTTCCAATTTCTCGTTCCAAATAGAATCTATCAAGTCCTCATAGAACGTTATTCTAGTTGCATTTTTGAAAGGTCTTTTACAGTTCATATTGGTAGATTATGAAGCAATTTGTCGTCTAGTTTGAAAAATTTCACAATGTCCCCGAACTAATTTAAGCAGAATCTGTGACTTTAATGTTTCACAATAATTTTCGGTAAAATTATTCAAAAATGTTGAGTGGGAATCGGAAAATATAACCGTAGATTGTAATGATATCAATATGTAGTCCACCAACGGACATTGATTAAGTAAATAAATGCAAATGGAAAGAGTCGCATAAAGATATTACCACATCATAAAATTGTAGCTGTTCCAAATTACTGCGGTGTTAATTTTTATGGAAAGACGAATGGCTTTTTCATTTTATGTAATTTAGTATATTTTTGTCCAGAATATCAAATACAAGAAATTATTTGCTAAAAAAAAAGTCGTATTCTAAGGATTATGAGAGGCCTTATCCTTCTAATTACATACGAATTTTAAAATTTTCTAAATCTACTCTTCGCCACCACCTTCTTCATCCTCATCAAACTCGCCCTCTTCATCGGCGGTCGCTTCTTGATACTGTTGATATTCCGATACCAAATCATTCATATTACTTTCAGCCTCAGTGAATTCCATTTCGTCCATGCCCTCTCCGGTGTACCAATGCAGAAACGCTTTACGTCTAAACATAGCAGTGAACTGTTCTGAAACGCGTTTAAAAAGTTCTTGTATCGCTGTCGAGTTGCCAATGAAAGTGGCCGACATTTTAAGACCTCTGGGTGGGATGTCACAAACCGCCGTCTTGCAATTGTTTGGTATCCATTCGACAAAGAAGCTACTATTTTTATTTTGGATATTCAACATTTGTTCGTCCACCTCTTTCATGGACATACGGCCTCGGAAAATGGCCGCAACTGTCAAATAACGGCCGTGACGTGGATCACATGCAGCCATCATATTTTTGGCATCGAACATTTGTTGTGTTAACTCGGGCACAGTAAGGGCCCGATACTGCTGCGAGCCTCGCGAGGTAAGTGGTGCAAAGCCAGTCATAAAGAAGTGCAAACGCGGAAAAGGAACCATATTCACAGCCAATTTGCGCAGATCCGCATTCAGTTGGCCGGGGAAACGTAAGCACGTTGTAACTCCTGACATTGTGGCCGAAACCAAATGGTTAAGATCGCCATAGGTGGGTGTGGTCAATTTCAGAGTTCGGAAACAAATGTCATACAATGCTTCGTTGTCTATGCAATAGGTTTCATCAGTATTTTCTACCAGCTGGTGGACACTCAGGGTGGCATTGTAAGGTTCTACCACGGTATCCGAAACTTTGGGCGATGGTACGACGGAAAATGTGTTCATTATGCGGTCGGGATATTCTTCGCGAATTTTGGAAATTAATAAAGTGCCCATGCCTGAACCAGTGCCACCACCAAGAGAATGTGTGAGCTGGAATCCCTGAACGGTACACCAAGTAATACATCAGCTTGATTGCGACATAAATTGTATTTTCTCATTTAAATTACCTGCAAACAGTCACATCCTTCCGATTCCTTGCGTACCACATCCAAAACGGAATCTACCAGTTCAGCACCTTCGGTATAATGACCCTTTGCCCAGTTGTTACCCGCTCCCGATTGACCAAACACAAAGTTATCAGGTCTGAAGATCTGACCAAACGCACCAGATCTTACGGAATCCATAGTACCCGGCTCCAAGTCGACTAATATAGCTCTAGGCACATATTTGGCACCAGTTGCCTCATTGTAGTACACATTAATCCGTTCTAATTGTAGATCACTGTCGCCGTAATAGGTTCCTGTGGCATCTATGCAATGTTCATCGGATATAACCTCCCAGAATTTACCACCGATTTGATTGCCACATTGGCCAGCTTGAATATGAACAATTTCACGCATTTCCTTTTCAGAGATTTAAATAGAACTGCTTGCGTCCAATTAAAAGAAAAAACCTTATTGCTTTTGAGAAAATTTCCTTCGTAAACCGCAAATGTATTAGAAAAAGATTTTCTTTCAAATGACTCCGCGTTCAGGCTACGATCAGAAATGGTTTCAAAATATATTTGAAATGGAAAAAACTAGAAAATTGAAAAATGTTCAGTTATTTGAAGTTTTCGATCTAAGTTACTTGGATGTGTATAAGTTTGATATTTATTCATAAACTTGTTTGAAAACAAAGTTTTTGTTTTATATATTCTACTGAGTCTATCGTCTTAGATCGGAATAAGTCTTATTTTATAGTATACCGAAAAAAGGTCGTAATTCAAGGTATTTATAGTTAATTCCGAAAAAATCAGGTTAACTATTCTAATTATGTACAACCATATTATTGTAACATGATTGGTTAATTTAATTATAAACTGTCATATTGGAAAAAAAATTAAAAATTCAAAACCAGTAAATTATTATAAGTGGATAAATCACAGTAAATCTTCCAAACATATTTAATTAAGAGTTTAATATTTTTCTCTAATGCCTAAAATGGGCAAAGAAAACGCATTGTCATCAAAAAATTCTTAAGGTAAGAATGACGAAGAAGTGATTCTTAAAAATAAATCCTTACAGGTACTCAGCCAGAAAATGTGAATTTTCGCAAATACTCTCCAGGCATTGATGTCCGACGACCTGACACATATGAAGAAATAGTAGTAACTGAATATTTTTCAAGGTGCTGCGTATGCTATAAAGAAAAATAAAATACTTTACATTGAATTCTCGTTTTAATTGTTATTTTTGTTGAAATGAGATGATTCTATTAATTAATTCATACTTATTGTCATTTCCATTTCTAATCGAATACATAATAGTAATGAATTGTACTTCATTACCAGCAATTGTTGATTATTTTTAAACTGATAAATCTTTAACTAAACATTAGTTCGGGGTATTTTACCTACGATATATTTAATATTTTGGTTATTATCAACTACGATTTTTTTCTGGATATAGAAATGTTCGATCTGTTACAGATACAAATTAAATTTAGATGACCATTAGGTCAAATTTTGTCATTTAAGACATGAACTATCATTCGCATGAACGCGGCTTCCGCATACATCCACCTATCATTATTTGAGTGGCGGGCACGTCGATGTGTTTGACAAACAATTAGAGTAAGTTGAGTAAACGACAATTACGTCAAATGTTTCTCAAATTGTGACGTTCTGAATCGTTGTTAAACTGTAGATCCCTTTGAGTGAATCTAGAAATATAATGCGTGTAGGCGTGCAGAAACTTTGTTTGTTCTGTATTCCCACCCAACTCCGAGCGTGCAAATTTTACGTCGTTCACAGTCCACAGTAAGGCCTAAAAATATGTACAGTTAAAAATATGTACAAGAATTGCATAGAAGTTATCACTGCACACGATGAAAATTGTCTCAATAGAATTATTAATTGTTATTCACCAATAGTTGACAGTGAAAGCTTAATTGGAAACCACTCTGAAAATATTTTTTGTTAATTCTACTTCATTCTGCTGTCACTCTGCAAAAAAATGTACGTTTCTTTGCCTGAACCTAAGTCATGGGATAAACGACTGTTTTGGAGAATTTTTATACCTTCAGTCGAAGTGATGAAAGTACTGTAATAAAAACCTGCGTTTCAAAAACGCAGCTAGACTAACGTTCTATGAGGACTTAAGAGCTTCTGTTCGAGTTGAGAAATCAGTAGCAGTATGCAAGATGTCAGTTAGTTGGACTTAATAATACAAAAGAATAAATATAAAGCATCTTAATTGCAAAAAAACATTGAAAGGGACATCCAAGAAAACGCATAAGTTTGATAATAATCGGACACAAAGGGTTCCATATACATATCTTAGGATCTTGTGGAAACAAGTATTGAGGCTATGCAATTGGAATATACATATTTGCATTGAGATAAATTTTCTCGCCGTACAATAAAATAGTACGAGTATATTTTACGTTAATCGATAAAATAAGTGAAATGTCTCAAAGTGAAATTTGTTTTCGAGCATATTTGAGTAATGTGATTGGAGAATTTTAATTTATAACCAATTTCAAAACTAAGCCAACAAAACATAGGCGTGAAAATGGCACCTACATTTTGCACAACAATGTTACGACCAACTATGATTTGTAGACGTAAAAGTTGGAATATTAAACATTTATTATTCCTTGAAGCCCAAAAACAAATTCGACAAAGCCGTTGCCAATTCTTAAAATGGAATCATTAGTGGATATGAACAGTTGGATATCATCTGCATAAATACTAGGAGACAAATTCAAAATATACAATGTAATATCATTTAATTACAACATAACATGTAATATCATTTAATACAAACATAGGCCTTATATTGAACCCTGAGATACACCAGATGAAATAATACCCAGACTAGACCAATTTTTCTTTTTGAACAACATATAGGAAGCAATCGATCAAAGAGAAATAAATAAAATTACATGAAAAATAAATAATACCTTGGTGAGATCTAAGACAACCAGCATCTAGCCCGTTTATTGTCCAGTGATAGTGAGGCTGAACAAAGGGAAGTTGTACTGTGATGTCGACAGAAAACCGAACAATATGAATGTAATAACATATATCTTTCAAGATGGTCATGTATCTGATCCTTTCACAAAATAACCAAGGTTTTAGAAAGAGCAGACAGTACGAATATAGTCTCATAGTTCGCACAGTTTTGACTAGATGGTTTTTTTTTCTTACAGGCAACACCATAGCTGTCTTCCAGTTCGACGACAAATAACAAGTAGTTATAGTCGTATTAATAAAATTAAGAATGTGGCTACAAACAGACGTTAAAATTAATTTAAATTCGATAATTTAGAGGACTTTTCTTTTCGCCATTATAAAAAAAAACTGTTTTAATTTTATTAATTTGTTTTTTTTAATAGGTAAATCGATCATTTTGTCCATTTCATTTAATATTTATGGAATGACACAATAAATATTTGAATGGGGATCTATTTTTTTATTTTCTTTTTTTTTTTTTTGGTATTTTGTACCTCATTCGATTTGGTAGTTTAGATTTATGCTTAAGGTGTACTACAGGGACTATCGGAAGAATAGTTTAAAATTTGATAACCAATGCATTCGGTTGATTTGGAAGTTTCGGTTTTGGCACAACAATTCAAATAACAATGAGACGAGGACGATCTGCGATAACAGTCACATTCAGCCAACTCCGGCAACGATTGATATCAAACTGAAGCCCGTTTCAGACTAATTGTACTGGCAATAATATCAGTAGGACGAAAATCAGGATCAGCAAAGGGTTCGTGATTCATGCAACGTGTGCCACCCAAACAGGTACATGAACATATCGAAGCAGTTTCGTCGTATTCGGTCATGTAATTCGAGCTATTTAGCAGCTTCCCATGGATGTTGTAACTGTGTTCCGTGTCAAAAGTAACCGGCTGATTGGCAGCTGCCAAATTTTGGGCATCCTGTTCATCACGCTTAGCATCCTCAGCTTGCCTACAAGATTTTTGTATCAATGAATATGTTTTAACAATGCTATTAGGAGTGATATTAATTCTAAGACTTACATGGTCATAAATCTCAATACTAGCAAATTTATGCTGGCAGCCACGACGGCCAAACCAAAGAGTATGAAGACCAAACTTAAAGCCACATAACCAGGTTTATTCATTAGAGCCTGATCGTTTTGCAGAGCCACATAGTCACCAAAGCCAATGGTTGTGAGTGTAACAAAACAGTAGTAGAAGCTATCAAAGTAACTCCAGCCTTCATAGCGGGAGAATACCGCCGCCCCAGTGGTTATTATAATGGAGGAAAGCATGCCGGTTGCCAACATAAGATTCATTTCGGTAGCTTCGGTGTGAGCACAGTGCATGTAACGTTTGGCTCTGCGTATAATAACGGAGGCGAATTTATTCAAACGCTCACCGATAGACTGAAACATAACCAAACCGAGCGGAATGCCAACCTGAGGATTGAAAATGCAAAGTAAATATATTGGCAAGCTTTTGGTTATATTGTGATATCCGTCTATTAGTTGTTGATACAAGGCAAATTGGGCAAACAATAGTTGAAGGATTTTGTTAAACTCCAAGGATAAGAGCAGAAATCCAGGTAAATTTATTAAACAATGAAATAACTCACGTAATCAGAAAGAACAAGTAGAACAGACCGAGCAAATGTGATTTTTTGGCATTAGCCTAAAGTTTCAATATTGTTACGGATGGATGGATGATCAATTCAATATAATTTAAAATTTTGAAACGACTCGATGTGGTAAAATATTTGTTGAAAAATTTGCCAATATTGATTCGATGAAGACGCCATAATATATGCGTATAGAATTATCTTCTCCAAGTTTCTTCCGTTATGGTATACATTCTGACAAAAAAAAGTATCAGGAAATGGTCAATGAAATATAAATTTCCTCTTATTTATTTAAAATTATTGTATCGCCCTGAAAGTATGACCTTTCCGAAATAATATATTTATTACAAGGAATAATCCAATCAATAAAACATTTTTCAAACGTATTTTCTTGAAAAGACTGCAATTCTAGTAGTGAATTCTTTTATCAGCTAAAAGCGATTTCCGTGAAGCGATAATTTAGGTTTTGCAAGGAGAAACGTTGTTTTTTACCATTCGTCTGAAATTCTTGTAAGAATTCCGAGTGCAATAGTCATTACCTTGACTTCTGCTTGACTTCGACGTATTTTTCTCAATTTCTAATCAGCTGGACGACAGCATTCCGAAGCTTGCTGACTGGTTTGCATGGCAAATTCGTAAGCCTCTGCCTCGTCATCAGTTATAATGCGTTTTATGAATGTGGGTTCGCAATTATCTTCTTCTAGCATGTGATCAGTGACCTGGGCTTTTGGAGGAAATTAAGATCTTTATGAACAATTTAAGGAGCAATTTAAGCAGCGTCTCATACTTAAATAATCATATTTCAGTGATTATCTCCCTCTAACTTAAATATCGATTTGCTGCCACCATTTGCTTTATTTTATCGATGTTCACTTCAGTTGAAGACATTGATGGCCGATCAGAGTAAGGCAAATCTTCCCCCACATCTCGACGAATGCACTGTACCATTCATATGCACGTGTTTTAAATAAAGTGTATTCACTGTAAGCAAAGCAAATCTTTCACCACATCTCGACAAATGCATTGTACCGCTCATATGCAAGTATTTTGAATAAAGTCTATTCACCGTAATCCCTCTCCAACATTTGTTGAATATTTTTAAAAATGCTGTCTCAAACGGTTCTAAAATGGTTAAAATATCCATTAAGGGATGAATATTATCAATGATCAATTGAGTAGTTTGCCAAAACAATTTGCTATCAACAATCTATTAGCCTTCTAAATAGTGCACACGCCCTTTACCATTGCATATGCCATACAAAACGCCTTCCCGCCAATTGTCACGGGCGTTGAATGGCCATATCCTATCATGGCCAGAACCACCGTGGCAAAATAGAACGCTCCCGCGAATTTCCATTGAGGTCCAGCTTTATGCGGCTTATTCTCGATAATCACAATTTCCATCATACGCAAATCCTCAGTGGATACGTTGTATTTTTTCATAAAGTTATTCTTGACTGCTTGCAAGAAATCCCACCTCTTTGACTCGAAATCCGATTCCAGGCTATCAAAAACAGCTGCTCCGATCAACAGATATGTAAATGTACAAACCACCAATGAAAGCGTCCTAACATTCTGACGCTTCATGCTGCACTGTGTCACTAGCTCAACAATATAATCGCGATAGGATTCAATAAGCATTCAATAGCTTTTTGTAAAGGATTTTGTTTTTGGCTTATTGAAAATATGCAGAAAAGTCTAACGGTTACATGGAATATTGTAATTCTGCTTCTGATTTTTGTCACCAAAGTTTGTTGTAGGGATTATGATATTGTTTTTGTTTTATGTTGTTGTTTCCTTTGGCCTGCGAAAATCAATAAGTCCTTTCCCTGGGGTGGGGGGTGACATAAATGTCCAAAGAAGCTGTCATTCGGTGAAAATCCTTTCTACTGCGCAGCATCCATTACTGTCAGGAATTATAATGTTTATATTGGGGAATATTGATTATGACAATGTAATTTTAATTTATTATTGTCATTAATTCAATAATATTGTGTAAATTATTTAATTATTTAAAAAAGCATTTCATAATACGCACCAGAAATTTTGAAAAGCCAAGCATGCATCAGGACGGAAATAACATAGTAAATAAACAAAGTTGCCAGACTTAAGAAAATCTATGTAATATGTTCGAGATACAATCTACCGGCGAAATTGTTTCTGTAAACGAAAAATCAAGCATGCATTAGGACGGAAATAAGATCATAAATAAACAAAGTCACCAGACTTAAGAAAACCGGTGAAATTTTTTCTGGAAACTTCATTCAATCCCAAAAAAAGGAAATTATGAGCACCCCACAATTCGATTATTTATGTGGTGATTTTAAGACGTTATTTTAATTGGATATTTAAACATTGAATTATTATTACCATTTTATTCAGGGACCGTAATGGTTATGAATAATGTTTATAGAAATTATTTATTGATTTTTTATACTATCAAAAAAAAAAAAAAAAATAATAATTATTTTTTTAATAAGAATCAAAAATAATTTTTATTTTCCATTTATATTTCCAATTCTTAATAATTATGTTTAATTTTTATTTTATACATGTATATATATATATTTTTTTTAATATATGTATAATATAGGTATATATTATTTTTAATTTGATTTCAATTTTTAGTTCCACGGCTATGAAAATGAACATTTCAGTCAAGTGAACTGGCTTACCCACAATGAAAGAAGCTAAATTATAATTTACTGAACTTAATTATTACCACTTTCTTGCTAGCATATGGTTAACTACTTGTGTATGCCGATGTCGCTACAACCTTCTCAGGCATTCAAAAGGATTCGCTAAAAATGGGTCTGCTTGTCACCGAGGGCAACATAAAATTATTGATTTCCACGAACAAAGAGTCTACTCGTGTCTACTTGTGTTAACGTTGAAAACTATAACTTTGGAATGGTGCATGAATTCATCAAATAAAACGAATGATGTTAGCATTGAGGTTAAGAGAAGATTATTAATGAGCTAAGAAAGTGATTTAATGACAAAGCCCTCTACCAAACTTTGGTTTTACATTTCATGCTGTATGGCGCAGAATCCTGAGTTACACACAAGCAGATGAATCAGCGCTAGGAGTTTTCGAGAGAAACATGCTCCGGGAAATACATGGAGCCATCATCGTGTATGGAGAATATCGGCGTCCCATGTATATTGAGCTGCTATATGCCGACATCGACGTTGCCAAGCGCATCAATATACGAAATATTCCGGCGCGAAAAATTTTCGACAGAAGACGGTGACCAAACCTACGTTGAAAGAACCAGGCTATTGAAATATCATCAAAACTTGGCTTGACAAATTGTAGAAGAAGCGCAAGTATGTGGCGTGTAACAGATAAGGATATCTAGTCTAGTCACCACCTAAGTAGGTAAGTAAATAAGCTTGCTAAACTATATCGAATTTAGTGTAATTGAACGAAAGATATGAATTTAGGAACCAGAAAATATGGTTTTGTCATCGATCATATATTAATATGTAAACAAAACTTTAGGATTCTGCATTCTTTGAATTAGGATTTATTAGGGTTCATTCAATGAAAGCTAAATTTCAATAAATCTATCAAATTTTATGGGAGATATTCGAATCTGAGCGATAATTTAGTCCATTCCTTAGAACTAAGATTACACACACACACATCAGTGTGCCAAATTTTATTGAATTCAATGCAACTAATCTAAAGACATAAAGCTAAGAATATATGTGTCAAGTTGGTTATTTACATGAGAGCTACTAGAATGGGCTTGGTTACTTGGTACATTTTTCGCAAATTTTATTATTTTATTTATGTCTGCAGTCTATGGATAGTATAATTAAATTTTTAAATTAATTCGAATAATTTTTTTTAAAATCGGGAAGAGGAATCAATATTACAGTTTACATTTATATTATTAAATTCCCTAAATGTAATTAATTAATTAGAAATTATTAATTATATATTATTGCCATATCAAATAATATATACCTACTTTCCTTCCGGGGGCGGTTATTATTTTTTTAGTATTACTGAAGGAACCTTCTTAATTTTTGTTATCAAACCCTAAAATAATTATTTTAATCAATTTTTATAATCTTTAATTCATAATAATAATCAAAATTATAAATCTAAGTCAGGAGCACTGTGACAGACATCTATGCCAAATTTCCCATCATAAATGTGATTACAGTTTAAGCTATAGTTGATTTTGTACAATGCAAAAAGCGGCGATTTTGGCGATTTTCGCAATATGTAATTTTATTGAGCAAGGGAAAGACATTAAATTTTGTTTACGACGAGCCGCCCGGACTACCATCAATCAATCTCTGTCGATAAAAGTCGTTTCCAACAAATCAAAGATTTGGAGCTCAAAAATCATCGATCATTAATTAGGCTATTTTCTAAACTGAAATCACCGCTCCAGGAACGTCGTTTGACTCGATTGAAAAGATTCAACATGAATCGCTACGCCTCTAAAGGCTACACCGAAATGTAAGTTTTTGGCATGCTTTAAAAATTGGAAAACATTTTGGCATGTTGAATATAGAAGGGATACTTTAGAAGCGGTGAAACAGAACTACAGAAACATTTATAATATTTTTTTCATTTGCATTTTTCTACAATTTTCATGCCGAAATATTAGTAAATCGCATTGTTCGGAGAAACAATGCAATGATATCCAAATGCGGTATTTTGTCCTTTTGGGATTATAATACTAATTTTATCTTTTGAAAAACAGGCATTTTCAAAAACATTGTTTTTTCTTAATAACCCGAGTGTCTCTGGAACTATGTATATACTCGTATTTCTTAAATTAGAACCAACACAGGTGACATGAAAGTGTTTTTAACGTCTCTAGCACTTATCTTATTTCAGCTTAGTCTTCACCATATAATACCGAAATTAAGGTGGCAATTCGTTTCGTATTACAGGAGATACTAAAATAATTTTTTGAGAAGACTTTACTATAGGTATATGCATCACCTACCTTGTCCAAACTCATGTCATCGTAACCTAATGGTTGTGAAACATTCAGAAGTTTTTCATTTTTGCAACTTTTATCTAGAAACGCTTCCGAAAGCTGCCCATTAAAATCTACCTGAAACTGTCTTCAAATTTTTGCCAAACATCAAATTCCATACTCTCTGTCTTATTTTAATATTGATTTTTTTTCTTTTTGTCAGTTAAGTTTTTAAATTGTGCTAATATTTGCTTATGCATGACTATTTGTTTGTCCTCCGCTACAATATCTGATTACCAAGGACTGTCCTATGACAGCCATGCGCACAATGTTGCCATACTTGACAGCCCCCAATAAATTCCCCCCACAAAAAGGATATTTTGTGTGTGTGAGTGTGTCCTCTCCCCTTTTCGCCTCATTTATATTTCATCATTTCGAGTAACTGTAGCTAAACGTCAAACGTAAGAGGTCAGCAAACTCCTTGAAAAATCTATAAGTAAAAAAGAGAGAAAAATTTTTTGCTGTAAAAAATTGTGCGTATAAAACATCCAATAGTTGGAATTACGATCGTTTTCTGTAGTCCTAAAGAAGTTTTCCAGGTAAAAAGGAACTACTGCATCAGTCATGTCGCCCAACCCACATTCACCTTTGCCACCAGCTATGTCATCTGGTGACTTCGGCAATCCCTTGCGTAAATTTAAGCTGGTTTTCCTTGGAGAGCAGAGTGTTGGCAAAACGTCACTGATTACCCGATTCATGTACGACAGCTTTGACAACACCTACCAGGCCACCATAGGTATCGATTTCCTCTCCAAGACCATGTATTTAGAGGACCGCACTGTGCGCTTGCAGCTTTGGGATACCGCAGGTCAAGAACGTTTTCGCTCGTTGATCCCCTCCTATATACGTGATTCAACGGTGGCCGTGGTTGTCTATGATATCACTAACACAAACTCCTTCTACCAAACCTCCAAGTGGATTGACGACGTACGCACCGAAAGGGGTAGTGATGTCATTATCATGTTGGTGGGAAACAAAACCGACTTGGCCGACAAACGTCTGGTCTCCACCGAGGAAGGCGAGCGCAAGGCCAAGGAGTTGAATGTCATGTTCATTGAGACTAGTGCCAAGTCGGGCTACAACGTCAAGTTGCTGTTTAGGCGTGTAGCAGCTGCCTTGCCCGGCATGGACTCGGCCGCCGACAACAAGCCATCTGAGGCCATGCAGGATATCCAACTGGGCCAACAGAATGAGCAGAAGGATCCCGAAGGGGGCTGTGCCTGTTAAACTCGCATTAGAAGTAGTAAACTAATTATGTGTTATTCTTTATAATTATTTTTTGAATATTTGCTGTGATGGGGAAACGGAAATGAAATTGCATGGAAAGGGGGCACATCGACCACCCTTTTTCACAACTCGTCTATACTGGTAAGATTTCCGAGTTCCTTCGGGTTAACGTATTATTGTTTTACATTTTTTAGCACTTTGCTTAATGAAACTGTTAATTGATAAATTGACAGCAGCAGGTGGAATTATACAAGTCAACAATTCGCGATATTGATCTTACATACAGAAATTACTCTTTGCAACAATATGAAATAAACAAAATAATTAATTAAAGTAGCTGTTTAAACCCAGAACATTTGGTGGAATGTCATGACATATAATAACTCCCTAAATAAAAATCGTGTTAATTTTGAAGCTTTCAATGCAATAAAATATGGCGCACGCACCGACATGCATTATTTTTACCAATTACCAACAGTAATTTAGAAGATGAAAATAATAAATAAAAATTAAAACAATTAATTTACTTATGTACTACAAGTAATAATCAAAACTAAACTCTAAATCGAATTGCAAACCAACTTAAATTCAATTTCAAAATAAAATACACATTTTACGGAAACAACAATTTGATGTTTAGATGATCTATAGTAACACACTTTCAAATTTTTAGGACGATCGGTCAGTTACTTTGGCTACTATAACGAATTGCTAAAAAGAGGCTTGGCACTGCTTAGCTTGATAATATATTCCTCTGTGCCAGTATCATATGTAGAAAAGCTCATCTCTATACCTCTAATAATTTATTAGACGCTATTGTTCAAAAATGTTATTTGTTCGGGCGGCGCCATGTCGCTTTACTCAATCCTATGATTGTTCCCTGAGCAACATAAACCTACTACTAACATTCCATGACAATCGCTCCATTACTTTACAGTCTATTCGGAACAAAATACAATTTCATTTTATATATATAGGAGTTTAATCTAAATAATTCATGACAGAATAGAGCCCAAAGACACATATATAAATATTATATATTATACACATACACAGAGTGGCGCACCAATTGTGCTACAATAAGAAATTCAAATAACTTTTGTTTAATCAATGTAGTTCATTTATTATTATTTTTATTGTATAGAAAATTCAATTTTATTTTATGTAACTAATTGGTTTTGAAGATGATAGACCGTAAATGACCTCCATGCGACATCTGAGCAGAAAATTATCCATTGCGGCCTAAAGGGTTGAAGTCAGGATCGCCTCAATTATTGTTTTAGTGGACTGCTTTAATTCAGTCAAATTTCCTGGTTTCGTTTTGTATACCTCTTGCTTGACATAACCCCATAAAAAAACTGGTGCAGTCAGGTCAGGTGACCTTGGGGTCCAGCAGAAAATTCAGTTTTTGGATATTAATTTGTCTGGGAATTTTCGTTGGACCTCCGCCGTAACAGATCTGGCTATTGTACAGTTGCTCCATATTGCTGGAACCAAATACTGTTGAAACGGATACGTCTTTGGTGCAGTTCTGGGTAAAAAACAATCCATTAACATCTTTAAATAACGGTCTCCATTAACGGTTGACGGCTAACGGGACGATATTTTATAATCGATTCTACAGAAGCCACTATTACATAATACTAGTTGAAAACTTTGAATAATTGAATAATAAATCGTCGATGCTAACACCTTTATGTGATTTACGCAACTTAAAACTTATGTATGTTATGGGACAAATGAAGTAAATAAGTTATGTTATGTTTGACTGTGTAATGTTAAATGTAAATGTTAAGGACGAAGAAATCCTGCCGATATGGCATACAATCTTTGTCAATTAAACAACCAGTCCCGATAGCTTTTGAATTTTGAAAAATTCAATTATGGTGATTTTTGCAATAGAAATACTTTTCCAAAGCTCCCATTAGTTTTCGAGTTATTTCTTTAAAAGGTGCCGTGATTGGTCTATTTTAATACATTTTCCAAATATATTGATCATAATTAAATCTACACATATACACATATTTTGTCTAACTCGGCACTTTTCTACATGAAATGTGTCAGCACCGATCCCTTTCTGCATAAAATATGCCAATAAATGTTTCTATATGAAAAGTGTGTGCCGCGAAATTTTCTATATGGAAAACCTCTACTGCATTTCTGTATGAAAAATGGCTGCTACAATTTTCTATATAAAAAAAAACAATTTTCTGTATAAAAAATGTTTGCCAAAATAAAACAAAAATGTCTGCTGCGACATTACTCTATACAAAAAAATGTCTGCCTAATATTCGAAAAATGTCTGCCACGACAGCTTGCTGTACTAAAAATATGTGCCGCGATAACTTTCTATACAAATAATGTCTGTAGCCATGATTTTCTGTACGAAAAATGCCTGCGACAATTTTCTATACAAAATATGTGTACTGCGACAATTGTCTATACGAAAAATCTCTGCCGCGATAATTTTCTATACCAAAAATGTTTGCAATTTATTTTTTTAAGAAAAATGTCTGCGGCAACAATTTTCTCTACGAAAAATGCCTACCACGAGAATTTTCTGTACGAACAATATCTCGTGGTAGACTTTTCTGTACGAAAAATATCTGCCACCACGATTTTCTATACGAAAAATGTCTTCCGTGACAATTTTCCATACGAAAAACATCTTCCACAACAATTTTTTATATATGATATGTGTCAGCCCGAACACTATTCTATTTTGAAGACGTTTGTCTTGATAGTTTCTACTCATGCCGTGCTAATCACGACGTTTTTTCACATGAAGATGGTCTCCTACGATATTAGTCTGTTTGTAAAGTACGATACCTTTCTGCCTGAAAAGTGGCAGTTTCTATGTGAAAAATTTTTGCCTAAACAATCTTGTCTATACGAAGTGTTGATTGTGACACATTTATCTATAAAATCTGACTTCTACCACATTTTTCAACGTTACACTTTTCTATACGTAAAACTTCCTCCTCGATGCTAATCGATGTAAAGGGTATCTTCCATTTTATATTCTACTTAAATATATATATATATATGTATATAAATCGTTTTCTATTCTAAACACTCAATCCAGTTCAACTTTGACATTTTCAGACTTGCATTTTAGTTAGCATATATTTAAAATTTTCACTAAATTTGCGACAATGCCCAAAATTACATAAAATTATTTTATTTTCTCGCCAAAAGATCTTTCCACAAACTGATCCCAGAGAGCAGAGGCAACAGGCATAATAGAGACAGAACTGTTATCGATATGAACTAAAGCTACGTGGTTTGTGTTCTAGGTGGATGTGCGCATCAAGTGTTTTCCAGCTGAGAAAGGAAAACGGAATATAAACTACAGATGGCGGTAGTTGCAACTGTTGCTGCAAGTATGACATCACATCTAGGAGCAACGCCATAACTATACATTCTGCACTGATATAATCGCAAGATTGCATTCCTTGTATATAATCTGCTTAATATCTGCATTTGGGGAATGTATTTTTCGTTTATTCAATTCTCTTTGCGGAAAGTGATTATTTTGACATAAGTGAATATCGTAAGGAGCAGGATGCAAGCACATAAACGCTTTTATAAACTATCTCTCAAACCACTTCAATATAAGTTGGTGGAAATTTCCCCTATTTGAAGTATAGTTTTATTGCAGTCCTTGTATTAACACGTGTTGATGCCTTTATTTAATTAACGGGTGTATAATACATAACCAAGACAGGGAAATTCTGGAACACGCTACAGCTGATATGCAAAAGGCAAGAATTCGAATTCGAGAATGGAGCGAGACGTATTATTTCGAATTAGGGTGAAATAGAAACATCACCTAAGACTCTTGCATTTCTGAAAGTAAGTTTTTACGACACTTCATTACATGAAAGGCTTGTAAAGCAGTTTTCGTATGATAAATATATAAATTAACATTTTCTTCCGAGTCATTTCTCAACAAGAATTTTGCACGACATCTCCCCAGATTTTTTTTTATGTGTGAAACACGTCTTTGAAGACATTTTCCTAAATGAAAAGAATATTCCAAGGCGCTTCTCTGTGTATGAGCTGTCTTACCCAACACTTCTTAATATTAAAATTGTCTTTCGAAAGAGAGTATAAAGCAATTCTTAATATGAAAAATGTTTTCTAAAAAGCTTTTCTCTATAAAAAGGACTTTCCAATAAAATATTCTATATGAAAATTATTTTCCCAGACAATTCTGCATATTCCAAATGTATTCCAACTACTGCCTAGGGAAAGCGTATTCTCCAACAAGGCGAACGACCCAAAAAAATGCCGCGCCATCAAAAAACGCTCGAATATATTAAAACTCAAAGTTGAGGACAAAAGAGAGGACAAAATATATTTGGAAGAGGCCCATGGGTTTCATTCCCTAGGCGAACTGAGTACCAAATCTGGGATATGGGTCACTCGGAATCCACGAGCTCATCCTGAGTGTAGTTAATTTTTAGGATTTTAGATAGTTATAATGGAATGAGGAACGATTATAAAGAAATTGAGAGTAGGTGATTCCTAAATAATTTTTTTATTTATGCGGTTCTAAAACAACACAGGAGTAAGCATAATTCCAACTTTTTTTTGGTGCAGTTTATACTTTCAATCTCAGAAATCACAAGTCGGTAATCACGATTCAGCAGATTTCACCGTTTTTCATTAGCATTTTTGAAAAATAATAATTCAATGATGCACCTACCCCGATTCCCAAAAAAACGTCCAAAAAGCTGCCGGGAAGAAAATGTATCAATATAATATAAGACTGATTTTATAAATATATGAAAAATGCTTATCTCTATTATCTCTAAAACATGCCCTAAGGCATGGAAAAGTAGTGAAATGTAGGACCGAGATCCAGGATGCTCTACGAAACTTAAAAAAATTCCTCTTTGATACAACTTGTTTAACCAATGTGTGCACTCAAAAAGGTATTATTAAATTTAAATTTTTCTATATCCCAGTTAGACTTGTTTTTATGGCCCATTTTGGTGAATTTAAAATTCTAAAATATGCAATCTAAAAAAAAAATTGTTTAATTGAATTTTTTCTTGATCAAAATATTTATAATTTTCGTACCCGATCATGTATGGTTGCAAGGTAATCGCTTCAACCTGGAAACTACTAAAATAACTCGAATCCTGAGATAAGCTGTCCTTTGAGTACCCACGCTTGATTAATAATTGAGACCTAAAGACGCCCTAATAATCCGTTTGAGAACAATACAAGTTTAAACCAGATTTAAAGTTTAATTTTTATTAATTAGCTATCGTTTTTTTTTTTTTTTTTTTTTTTTTTTTCACGCAACAATGTATGTATGTAGTATTTATACTTCCAATGCATTTTGAATAATCGATTTGTAACAAATGGCAAAATTGTTCCGAACCCTGGCACGTCAACATTTTATGTATACATAAACATGTTTAAGCAGCGATGGCAACACCAGGCAACACACTGAATAATGAAAAAAGTACGAAATCTATACACAAACAGCTTCTAAACGACGACATTTTACAAAAGTCAACATTGTTTTTCTTCTCTACACGGCGGGGTGCAATAAGAAAATCTTAGTGAACGATTTTGTAATAGTAAAGTTAAGAATATTTCTCAGATACTTTTGTGTAAGAGGCGGCAATTTACAGTAAAGATACGGCACGAGAAAAAGGAAAGAGCGGAGTAAATAGACAACAACAAAGAGTCGCAACAAACGTCATCAGCATCAACGGCAGCAGCTGAAAGCGAAACTTCAGAGGGCATCATTAGTGAGCAACATTGTTGAAGAGGAACTTGAGAAAGGACACTTGAGATCAAAACAGTACCAACCAACATGACCATGGAATGGACCCGAGAAAAGACTCTGGCGCTCATTCAGGAGTATCGCGTGCGCCGCGGCCTATGGGATATGACCCATGAGGATTACCGCAAGAAAGAAGTGAAGCATAAGCTGCTGGAGGAGGTGGGCGATTCGTTGGGCGGAAACATACCCATTATGGAGGTTGAGAAGAAATTCCATACTCTGAGGACGCAGTATCATCGCGAGATTAATCGCATGAAACGCAAGGAACCCTACAATTCCAAATGGTTCGGCTTTAAGTATCTGCAGTTTCTCAGTTCTCCAAAAGCGTGTCGTTCGACCAAGGGACGCATTAAAGCGGAGATAACCGAAGACGGTACGCTGACAAAGTACATAATACCGGAGACCATAACGCCACACCATCACGAAACCAGCGCTGGATCGGGCAATGACAACGAGGAATTTGTTACCTTGCAAAGAAGACCGAACACTATCACTTACGAGGCTGTGACGGCGGGAAATCCCCCTTCATCGTCCTCTAGTCGGTCGCATGACTTGGAGAAACTTATAGAAGAAACCACTAAGGATGTGGAGGAAATCGAAGAAGCAAAACCAAAAATGACATTGAAAGAAATGGCAATGCCAGTGGAACATCATCCACACCATAGAGCGGATAGCTATGTGCAAGCGAGCGCCACAGGAGAAATACAAATTGCCAACGTAGAGTCAGAGCACGAAGAATTGCACCACATCGAAGACGTAGCCGAACACGTTGATCCCATTAACATACACACTGGATCAGAAGAGGAGTTAAACTATCAAACCGCCTCCAGTGACAGCGGTGCCTGTGGAACCGTGCGAGTTTCCGCATCCACTGCGTCTTCCGCCACCACAGTGCATGCCATACCTGCACGCATAATAAAAATCCAAAGGCGAGACACTCATCATGACCAAAGCGATCACTATTATGAGCATCAGCAACATCATGGACACGCGCAACACCACCACCATCAGCCACCGCCGCCCCCGCAGCATCATCATCAGCAACATCACTCATCGCCGGCAACACAACAGCACATACAAACTGTCTCTCCATCTGGTGGTGGCAGCACAACCAAGCGTTTCTACTATGATGCTTCCGGCCATCATACCGCCACGATTCTTACGACCGCACCCACCCAGCAACAACAGTCGTCTAATATGACCATTCTAAATACATCTCAAACCTCACCACAAACGTCCAAAATTCATGTTCGGAGTAGTTTGGCTAATACATCGCAACCTGCACCAGTGACACCGCTTTCGTCCACATCATCAATAACAGGGCCAGCATCTGCAAGTGTAACGTCTGCAACGGCAACATTGCGCGATGAATGCTCAATATACGGAGAATACGTTGCCAATGAAATACGTGGCATTAAGAACCGGGAAATCTTGATTGCTCTTAAACACAAAATCAATACGGCTCTATTTGAGGCCAATATGCAAGAGCTGCAGAAGTGAGGCAAAGCTCCAGAAGGGAAAGTTGAAGCAGATGGTGAATATATGGTGGTTATAGTTTAATTTGTGGATTGTTGGACATGTCAGTATCTAGGTAACTTTCCAATGATTACTTTGACTTGCATTGATTATCAAACATCCAAACAATTTGTAATAACTATCCTACGATTAATTTTTTTTCTTTTACTACGATTTTTAGTAAGGACGGTGTACATCGTCACCTGAAATGTAAAACGGCGTAAACACCAAAAAATTCGAGAACTGAATTAATTTGAATTTATTATGATACAATCCTCTAATCAAAAATTCGATTCTGTTAACGAATTTCGATAGGTTTTAGCAACAAGAGAGATGTCTTGAGTGAAGTTAAGACAAAATCGAGCTTCCTTGTTGTCCTTATTTATACATAAATTTGCGTTATAGCAATTTTTGAAAAATTACTTACTTTCTCTAAATATTTATATAAAAAGAGAATATTTTTTTTTGCAATTACTGTTTATATTCTTAAGAATCATGATATCGTCCAAGCGCGATTTCAAAATTTCATATATTTCGAAAGTTATATTACATTTCCATGTTTTTCCCCCTTGTAAACACAGATGTTAAATCCTTAAATTTTTATCTATTTCTGATTTACTTCAATATCGTTTGCCATCCTGTCACCCGGTGTATTCGAAGTTGAAACCCGGCTGTCATTTCAGCTCAAATCGAAGCGATCGAAGACTATAGGTAGATATAATGGAAATACATCCGATCAAGCCGAGAGCACACAGGTTGGAAGAAAAAGACGAAAATTGCGGACCTCTATTTCTACATAATCCAAGTCAACTTGCTTATCCCAGAGGGGCGCTGGCAACCGCATTGTAATACGCCCACTGTGGTTAGCACACCGTGGTAAGGCCTTCACGGCAAGACTCACGAAAAATCCCCGTGAATTCTGTAACAATGTTGAAATTTTGGAAGTACGCAAAAAAATGCATGTCTTTGATACACAAATATGTCGACTAAATAAAGTTCTGCGAAATAATTCTGTCATACACCTGTTAAGCGCAGTGTATATCGTTGATACCCTCAACGATCGATCCAAAATCGAGTTCTGATTCAAATTAGATTTGCCAAACCCAAACTACTCAAACGGTCCCTCCAAAAAGGTCTATGGGGACAATTATTTATAAAAGTAATTTCTATGAGTACACTTTTCTACACGAACAGTGTGCATCTATGTGTCTTTCCTAAACGTTTCTATGGAGATACTTCCATACGAAAAGTCTTATGAAGAAAATGTTGTCCAATCGAAAAATATTAGGCAAAACACTTTTCTGCGTGAAAGGTGTTATTAGGACATTTTTTATACAAAAGATGATCATGAAATCGGTTTTCTACGCGAACAGTGTTTATAAAACCATTTCTACACGAGAAATGAACTGAAACCAAATGTGGGTGGTTTCTTTTCTTGGCAGAGAAATGGCCTGGCGCCAAACTGCGAAATGTAAAAATGGTTGAAATAATGTGTTTTCAGAATTTACGACACCAGGCTGTCAGAGATATTCACAGCTACAAACAAAAAGTATCGTAAACAATTGTTTGTAATTTCGTTTCGGAGGCGTGAATAAAAATCAAAATTGTTTGTAATTTCGTTATGAATGTATTATATAGGTACAAAATGAAATACGATTTCGATTCGGTTGTCGGAATCAGAATAAAAGATTGTTATACTTTTTACCTAAATGCCAGAAACTTAGACAAATCAATACTATTTTTGGTTTCGATTTCGTTTCAGTGACAGTCCCTGTAAAAATAACAAACAGAAGGAAGCATTCATAGCACCAATTGTGTTTAATTTAATTTGTTTTTATTCAGGATTGTAATTTTAAGCCTTAAAGCTGATTTGACTAAGTTATAATATTGCAATGTATCTTCAATATCTTAATTCAATAACAAATACTATATAAATTTTTTTTACAGTACTATCTTAATACCAATAGGATCTTGTGTATGCTAATATCGTTAAGAATGCAGAAAAACATAATTTACAGTGATCGTCTACTTCACTTGTTGGAATGTTCCATTTTGTATGTCTTTTGTACTCATTTATGGAATTACAATTTTTATTTGGGATTAACTGCTATACCACAGTGCAGCTTGACTACTTTCATGACATCTAAGTTAATTGAACTATGCCCATCTGCCTTGTTAGATGCTCAAAAATTCGCACCATATAATATTGGGCTGCCTTTTTAATTTACCATACCGTAGCCTAATATTGAAAATGGGCCATATTGGTCCCGCGACCTCTGGTATGTACCACACAAACTCACAAATTTTCAAAAATTAATTTTTTTCAGTGATTTGTGACTGCCCCTATAAATAAGTAATTTAAATCATACAAAACTAGTAGGTTCATATCCTTCATTCAGTTGCGCTAAATTCAAGCAGAAAATATATAAAACTAACTATGCGTTGCCTCGCTCTTTTCGCTACATATAAAAGTGGACCGGTTTATTAAAACTCGATCTTTTTAAGAGAATGGTTTGCAATAAGTAGGATTGGATAAGGATGGACTGCACTGTCATGTCTCTTCTGGTACCTTCCACACAAACTGACCAATGTTTCTTCCTCTTTGATCTCTTATTGGTAAGCTATAATAATCTAACTTTTTTCGATGTCTCTGATGAAGTAGTCGATCATTCTAGTTTGCTTCTCAAACTGAAACGTTCGCAATCGTCGTTAAACTCACTGAATGGCAGGAGCTCTTCCACATCTCATTCAGGGGATGCAAGGGAACTAGCCCTCAAATTTTTTGCGTCAAGCTCTGTGTTAGGCTTACGCCACACATATGAGGGACCATCCGACCCAAACAAATTAAATTTGGACTCATCACAAAATAACACAGTGTTCCAGAATCCTATATCCTTGTGCAAGTGCTCCTGGGCAAATTTTAGGCGACACTTCTTGTTTTTGTTGCTTATAAAAGGTTTTTTGCGTGGTACTCTGTCATTAAAGTCATATTTCCGAAGCACAAGGCGAATAGTTTCTGGGTGGCATGACTTGCCCAACTCCTCCTTAACATCGTTGGCCCGGATTTTTCTCACAATGTAGCGCTCGTCCGTGGGATTAAAAATTTTGTTCGGAGCATCTCTACCTTTATTGTGGATTCTATTTTCACGGACAAATCGGTATATGATGCTTTGAACTGTAGAATCACTTAATCCAACCATCTCAGCAATTTTTCTACGGGAATGGCCATTTTTAAAGCGTTTGAGAACAAGTTCCCGCTGCTCAATAGTTGTGCGTGGTCCCATTTTGCTAAATTCACTTTTCTGCAAGTTGAGCTGTCAAAATTTAGCACAAATTTATTTCATCACACTACGAAAAGAGTGAATAAAGCATAGAACAAGAATCTACCGTTTCATTGGAAAATAACGGATCTTTGATCAGCTGCAAAGTTTGTGGTTGAAATTAGCTTTGGAACTGTTTTGGTCTCATTTTTTAGTTTTTAGGCATTATTAAATATTGGGAAAATATTTAGAAAATAAATGAATTAATTTTGTATTAGTTTAAACATCAAACTAACAACCTGCGTTTAAATTTTTTAAATACCCACAATAGTTTAGATTTTATAGCCCTACAAACTTTTTTTAAGGTGCTGGTTGAAATAAGCTTTGAGCCACTGTATCTAATTCCGAAGTAAATTCTCCATACGTGATTTAATGTCATAAGAAAATGTCGGGCTATATAATGTTGCATTCTTCACTATATCAGCAGTAAGAGATCGATTTGTTTCCCACAAATACGTATTCCCGCTGGTTAATGGCATCACTGCCAGTCTTTACAATCCACAATTTAAATAAGAAACTTGTGAATGCAAGTAAGTGGTAATACTTGTAGACATTTTCAAGGTTTAAGATTACCAAATTATTCCATTTCTGAAATACCCCCTTAAACTAAATCTAATTGTGTAAAATAAATGAAATGAAACAGCAGGCAACGAAATGTTTAGGCTTCAGTGCTTGCTGAATATGGCAATATCATAAGTGAAAGTTAACAAAAACATCCCTTTCGAGAAATATGACCTGACTGCGGAAGCCAAAGCAATTAGTAGACAGTAATCAGTGAGTAGCAGAAACTAAAAATTTACTATCAAATAACATAATTCCTGTAATTCCTGGGATCTGAATAAAATCCATATTTTAGAAATAATGTAAAATGATTCTATCTGGTAAAGAGAATGATTAGAGACCTTAGCGTCGAAGGGACCTTAACCTATTCTTGGTGTGAAGGATGTGGTTGTTACGGTTTACATTTTAAAATGTTGCTCATATATGTAAAAGGAATCTAACAAAAAATTGCCGCTCGTTGTCATTTATTTTTAATTTTGTAACTTTTTATATTCCTGCTGTAAAAAAACAGTAGTTCTACCAATTTCCATTTCAGGTGACGATTTGTACAAGCGTCGGCGCTCGAAGTGTTACCAGATCAAAATGTTGTCAATTTAGATTTTAGATTAAAACCCTCAGCATATAGTGTAAGTAAAATATATGTTATTGTTCGGTGCAGAATAATAGAACCGACTCTGTCCGGAAACTTCACAAGCTGCAGGAATGTGGTCAGATGAAATTTTTTCCCACTCTTGGGAATAAGCAATCTTTAAGGTGTTGATCGTCTTATATTTTATAATTGAAGCGTCCTAATTGTGTAGATTTGAACTGATTCGTTTTTTTATGTATATATAAGAAGCAAAAGACAACTTGAGATTTAAACGATTAATAAAATTTTTATGAAATAAAGCTGGCTTTAGTGTATGAATTAATGAGAACTTTAAATGGAGCCGTTACCAAATAGACTACCTTAGACTATATAGCTGCGCTCAGTTAAACAGTGATTGCATCAAATATTGAACGCAGGTTAGAAAGTGGAAAGTTGGCTATAACGGAAATTCAAAATTTTTGTTTATTATTAATAGTTATCCAAATTACAAATTTCCTTTCCATCGTCAGGTTGGGAAGTTTCTACTGTACTTGTTGATTACTCGAAGTATTCACTTGCATATTGGTGTGACCGCTCAAAGAAATATAAATAATTGTATCGGGGCTCGAACCTACGATCATATACGCGACAATCACGTGAACCAACTGTAGTGCCAAAGTTGGCCTCTATAGTAATTGTAGACTAATAATAAAATGTACAAATGGATATCTAGATTAAGGAGGAATGCTATCCAATAGATGAAATTTTAAATTTGTTTGATGCAAAATTACCCATGTAAAGAGCAAACCCGAAACAGGAAAAAATTGGTTCTGGTATTTTCAAAACATTTTTTTTTAATTTAATTTAATTTTAATTAATTTAATTTTTACTGTATATTTTTTATATAACGCAAAATATATTATAAATTTGTAGCTTTTGGAGGTAATCATTCCAATATACAATGTTTTTAATGAGACTACCTAATGGAGTTCACGATTATTGAAAAATATTAAAAAAGAATGCAAAACAAAGAAATAATTAAATAAATAACAAAATTTGATTTGTTCATTCTCTTTTCCCAATCCTAAATAGAAAATCTCAGCGTAATATGAAAATTACTCAAATTCACATGACTAAGTTCAATATCTATTATGATTCTAAGTTCACAAGTTATGGGAAAAAAAACTTTTATATATAAATATTTACAAATTTCCTTTCTTTTCTCCTCTTTAATACTGAATATAGTATGTAAGAAAATGTTTTTGCTCTTATTTCGGTAAATTAATGCTCTCATATTAATTTTCCCTTTCGATAAGAAAGGTAATTTAAAAGCGTTCATAAAAATTATATATGAAAAATATTATATTTTGTCTATTTTAAATGGAAATGTTCAAATCCAAATGCGAAATTTCTCAATATAAAATTCTCTGTCATTATTTCCTTTTCCCAAAATCTATGAGTAGCCCAAGTGGGGCTACTGAAAATATTTTCAATATTTCAAATATTTGCTACATTATTTTTTTTTTTAATTAAAAAAATAAACCACAAATTGGTTTAATATTGCTATATAGTAAATATCTTGTTTGTGTTATATTTTGGGAATGCACGACTAATCGGTTAATCTGAGTTGGCGATTAGTCAATATTTCGAATAGTCAGTTAATCGATTAACCGAAAGTTCTGATTATTCACAGCTACAATTAATCAAATAGTTTGAATTTGGTTAACCAAGTTCAAATGATTTATTCAATTTCAAAAATCCTGCATACGAGAACAATGAGGGGACAATGTACAAGGAACAGGTAAAAAACGTTATTTTTGGAGATTTTAAGTCGCACATAATACAAAAATACATAATACATAAATATGTAATATTTAGTTATTAAGATTTGATTATTCAAATGTTCGATTAATCAGTCAAGTGGTTTGATGAGTAATCAGAAAACGATTAATCGATTAACCTTAATTATGTTTAGTCCAAATGTATGATTAATTTTTAATAAATTAAACCGGATTTTGGATAAACGGGTTGACTAGTTGATCATTAGTTATAGAGTATTGTTATTCGTTACTATAAGTTTTGCATTGGAAAATTTTGTAACTTACAATCAATATGCTAATAATTTTATCTTCTATGTTCCAAAGATAAAAATACTGTTATAAATTATACATGAACTACTAAATTGTTTATTACGCCTCACATATTTTATAAATTTGCAAATTTAACAAAATGATGTAATTATTTTAAGTATATTTTTTATACTCCTACCAATTCTAAGGACCATAAGATCGTCTACAACCATACTGATTTTTGGATTTCCAAATAGCAAACAACACATTCAAATGTTAAGCTTCACTGTATTCGTATAAATGAATTACACTTGCTTGCATTCTTTCAAATTGAAAAATCTTAATTTAAAAAATTCTACTCAGCTCTCTACTCCTGTTGCCTATACGATTGTGTGCCGCAGTTGAACCACAGCTATTGAATTAGACTTATGTTACATCAAAATCTTTTTTCTATGTAAATCCTTATAGAAAATGTACCTCTTCTATAGATTAATTTATTCTATTAAACAGCTCTCAGTAATATATTTTAAAAATGTAAATTTAACAAGATAATGTAATAGAACTCTTAAACTCAAAGACTCTTTTATCGTAAATATCCTTATAGTCGTAACGAGATCTATAATTTTAAGCTGAAGAAGATAAAAAATAAATTTTTGGTTTTGAATCATCATTCTCGATTAAAAACTGCTTTCATTGAAGTACATATTTATATATATATATTCAGTTAGGCTTAGTGAGTGTTTCAAGTGAAATGAAATGACATATTAAAAGAAGATGAATTCAACGAAAATGTGAATGCCATGTTGAAGATTCGATTCTCAAACATAGGAGCCGTAACGGTTATGAGTAATATTTATATAAAAATAACTGTTGATAATTATTTTTGGATCTTTATCGTATTAATCAAAAATATTATATTATTTTTGATTTTTATTGAATTATAAAATTTAGTTATAATACTTATAATATATTATAATAATTATAATTATAATTTATATTATAATAATTAAAACTGTATATATTTAGTCTTTATTTTTAGAAGCAAACGTATAAAAGTCACAGTCATTGGTTTTCACTTTCTCAATGATGAAAATACAATACCAGAAATTTACATACATGTTTTTTGAAAAAAAAAATATATATATCTTAGTTGACTGGTAGGTCTTTACGAAGCTTCTTAAAACTTGACACAGCCTAATATTTGGCCAGATAGTAGTCGAATATTATAAAAACGATTTTCCGATGTAAATTTTCCACCCTTAGTTCCTAATTGCTAGCATGCATGCAACGGTCTGGCCAAAATGACCGATTTTCGGAAATTCAATTCGATTCAATAACCGCTACTTGCAGCCGCTGCTACAATTTTATTTTAATTGATTCTGTTAATATAATTTGAGTAAACATGGGAACAAATTAAATATAACACTTGTATTTCTATATATATTATAAAAATCTCAAGAGGCGGTGTTGTACAGATATATCAATATTTCTCACTTCAGCCCCTCTTCTCTCTTATTTTTTTTTTTTACCAATGTTCCGGGGATCGCTCATTTGTGGTATGGGAGCCAATTTATTATCAACACCATAGAAATTACCATTCAACATTTTCCGCCTCACCACATTCCCTCTGCAACAGAAAAAAGCGGGATTTGTTAATATAAATGTAACCATCTCTCAATAACCATACCTACTCCTTTTCCTTTATATAATCGAAATGCAAACGTATTCTTACATAGTTAGTCGGCACCATGTTTAGAAATTGATTCCACCGGCAGCTTAGATATTCATTATCCTTAAGCGATAGCACTGAATTTAGATGGTCAAATTGATCATAAAATTTGGGCAGTATACGATATTGATTTTGTATATACGATATTTTATATTTAACTGCATCCGACCACTTAATGGGTATTACGTTAACATCGGAATTTTCACGCTCGTTTGTTTTTCTTAATGCATTGATGTCAATTTTTTGTGGTAAATTGAAATTGGGTTCGCAGATCATTTTGTTCGCAATATTTTAAATTTGAATACGAGTACATCAACAATTGATTGAAATTTCAGACAAAATAACTTGAAAGTGTTTGTGTCATCCAGCGCACAGTGAAGAAGCTTTCATATTTCTGGCTACCAAAAACAGGGTTTACAAGTCTAGCAAACTGGAGTGAAGACGATAAAGGATTAGTTAAGTTCAAGGAATATGTAGCCCTTAATACCGCAGAATAGAGTCTTTAGGTTACTAGAAACGCAGATGTAATTTATATACACACCACACCATCCTTTGTTGAAGCACTGAGAAATGGCGAAGATGATGTTTCATAGCTTCTATCTCCTTAAAATCTTCTTGCAGTTTGAAAGGGCTCTGATGTTGTTAATGTAGCAGGTCGTATTTATTCAAATTTTAGCTATCCACTTGATCATTATTATTGTCAGGCATAAAAACCTGGCAACGTTGCCAGGAAAAGTACTCGGCGAAGTTGGAATTACATGAGAAGCTTAGATTTGACTTTCTTATTATCATGGACATAGCAATAAATTCTATCATTCAAAGCACCTAATCTGAAACCCCTGGTGTGCTAAAAAGAAGCTCTAGGAGGGCTGAGGCCCCCCTTTGCCGCTTCTTAACTTCCCTCCCCAATATGCGGACCTTCAGGATCCGAAGCAACACATCCAAACCGAATCTGTCTGATCACATGACAAAAAATTCAAGCGCAAAGAAATAATTGTCCATATTTCCCATGACCAATTTTGTTGTTGGAAACATAATACATGAAAGCAACTGGTATTGCCCGGTAGGTTAAGGGCGGGAAAATTGAGATCTGCCCTACCGTCTGGCCATAAAACTGTGGGGTTTTCAATAACATTCGAGTGACCGGAATTCTACCTTATAGCGCACCAACTTCTTAGAATGCTACCGGATTCTATACCGAAAAAATTCGTAGTTGGAAATTACCAATAATTTAACTTTGTTGAGAGAGAGAGTAAAGTCCACGACGCTCTAACAGATCGATCTCATCGATTTACCGTTATTTATGGAAGATTTAGCTAAATTTGCATATGAAGCATTTATCGATGTTCTCAAATAGGGTTATATCGAGTCTGTTAATGTACCTGTAAAGAACTTGCTTGCTTAAAGGAGGGCTGTCACATTATTTTTTATTAATTTTAGCTCCCACATAGGGAAAGCTCTTTCTATACACGGCAAGTATTTTTAACAACGCCATGTATCTTCCCGACAATGGAGATAATTTCTTCTCCGAAGAAGCTATAGGAACTGATGAGTCTCATTGGACCTTTTGTTTTCTTGTACGATCCCGACTTAGAAGCAGTAACTACTCAGAATGTTTTTCCAACAAGTGAAATCATCATTGGCTCATCTGCTGCTGTCGGTCCATTGGCTGCCGTTAAATCATCATAGCATCAAAAGGGTTTGGAATTCGAAATTTTCCAGTTGACATGTAAGGTAGAGATATTTGATGAGTATTTTGGTACCAAATATTCGTTATTATGTGGGTATTCGATACTGAAAAGTAATTGGTGGATGATTTTCGAAATATACAACACTGCTGGGTTTCTTGCGACAGGAAACTCAGGCTGCTTTTTGTTTGTAATTTAAACCCACTTCGCCACACAAATGCTATCCCATGTACGCTAACGGGGATAAAGTAGTAAACAAAAATTGCAGAAGAGTAAGAAAAATAACATTTCCGGTCATATTTTTACTGAAAACAAGGACTATTTCAAATGTACTTCACGGAAATATGTGCAGCAAATGTAATTAGAGAAAAATGGTGACCAACACTCCATACAAACAAATAAAATATGGCAATATGGAAGTGACACATTTATTTTGCTTAACAACTGTACGTTTTAGCCTATACTAGATACCAACAGAATGCAACTACAAATGCGACACAGCTCTCTGTGCCAAAATTATAAAATATGACCGAAATAAGTAGATGATATATCCGTTAGATATCTACACATACTTTTATTTCACCTATTTATTGAATAACTTGCTTTTAAAAATTGCTTACAAACATTAAGTACACAATTGAAAGAGTTTAGTTAGTTAGTTTCCAGTATACAATGAATATCAACATTTTATATCCCTAGTTTGAACCACTCAAAAGATGCATTCACAATGATAGTACCACTGTCGGCAGATATTTACAATATTGGTGACAAATTGTTTGCTATTTCTCAAACACCACACCCATAACAAATTTATGTGGCTCATAGTTGTGGATCACTTTGTTTTAATTGTATCCTTTTCCACATCCTGATTAACAAAAATAAAATTGTGCGTGTTTGTATGTTTTCGTTTGCAACAAACAGATGACATCACTATTTGACTTTGTACAGATGCCTTACTCGATTGCATATTTTATATGTTGTTTACATGTATGTAGTATTTACAATTGGAATATTTCAGTATAGACAAAAATTATCAATGGATAAGCCAATAAAAACCGCGATTGGACTACACAGTGTATGGAATGTATTTTTCCGCTCATTCTAACTGACCAAAACTTTAGATTCAGCCTCGTTCATCTGATTGTAGTTTTAATGAAAATGCAACCATGTAGTATGCTCATTTCGCTTGGAAATGATTGCCATGCCAAAACATTGATATTACAGTGGCAATCAACCGTGTAAGTTATGTGAGTGTGGTATAAAATACAGTTCCGGGAATTCCTTATAAATAACGCAGAAAAAGCATAAGAACTTAAATAATACCATTGAAAACAATATATCAAACCTCAAACTTTAACAAACATATAAAGTTTTGATGGTACGATACGATTTAAGCTACGAAAATTGTTATTGAAAATTTCTTTCCCACGAAGCATACACATATGCAAATTGAAGGTAATGGAAAAAAAGGAGAAGAAAAAACGACGACGACAAACGAACGAACCCAATTACAGCAACTGTGTTTGCGAGCGAGTTCATGAGAAATTTTGTAGCGAAAAACGTCAGTCACTTTTAACTCATGCGACAGTAAACACAAAGAGTACACGCGTTTTTGCATATTAAATTGAGGTTAAGTTTATAATAAGTGAGAAAAGAAATGAACTAAGGAAGTTCTCGAGAAAGATAAAGAAAACTAATTAAATGGTAGAAAATGGAAAATATTCAATTGTTGTTAAAAATGAACCAGAAAACCGTAAAGAAGTCGGTGTTAAGTAATGAGCGAAGCGTAAATGAATCATTTAATGTCTCCCAGGCAAAAATAAAAGCCGAAATCTAAGCCAAAAATGATCCGAAGTAATGGCCCTTTTTTGTTCTTGGAATGCAGAGTTGCTTGGTGATGCCTTTTAATGCAGCTCTGTATTTTTACATTTTTACTGTGCTACTCTTTTTTTTTTCAAGCAAATGTCGCTCGTGATGAATTCGCCGCAAAATGGTATTGGTCGTCTTCGTTAAAGTCGGTGTAAAACTGTGTGTAAATGAATTTCGTTGAAGTTTCGTTAGCACATCGTGAAAATTCTTGAAAAAATTTTGGTGAATAATTAAAATATTTTTCATACAACTGACTATAAATTTTACTACAAATCAGTTGTTAACGTTTTCCTACGTTAAAATGCTATAAAATTTATATAATTTGGATAAGAAAATGCAAAAAGAAATTGAGTGGCGTTGAAAAAAGCTGAGCAGAAAAAAATGTGAAAATGAAAGGCTTTGAAAACCTGATTTTTGTGTGATGTGAAGGAAAAATTTTTTGACATCGCCAATCTAAGCGTAGCGATGAAATAAATGAGTGATTTCCGATAATGGATGCCAAGAAAAAGTGTTTAGTTTATGTTCAAAATGTTGAAAACAACGCTTTTGTGAAAAATTATATAAAAATCATATGAAATTTATAACGCCCTTTTACCAACACGCCCCTTTAATCAACATTTTTCATCTTTACATTCCTTTTTGAGTTCAATTTCGTTGCACGTCTCTTTGTGTGGTGTAGTAGTCGTCTCCACCGCCACCGCCGCCGCTACCGCTTGTCATCCGTTATTGCCGTTGTCGTCTTCGTGAGTGAGTTTAAAAAGTGTTGTATGACCGACCAAACGACAACGGCGATATATATGTGTGCTTGTTTGTTTGTAGTTGGTTTAATATTTTCGCCGTAATGTTTCGTATGCGTGTTTTTATGTTTGTGTGCGTATTCCTCCATTATTCATCTGTAGAAAATTTCAATAATTTCATTGTTTTCATCAACTATTTGCTGCCTGGTACCACGACGTCCACTATTATTTGGCAATTCGAGGGATTAAAGATTACATTAGTTTCCGGTCAACTTTTATGGCATAGCACATGAAGTGAAAATAATAAGCGTTGGAAACAAAATGCCCTTCGTTCTTTCTTCGTAATTACTTGAGAATTTCCTGGGAATTGCTTTGTGCTGCTACTACGGCGTGTTCAAGTCTTTTCTTGTTTATAATTTTTTTTTACTATAGTTTGCTTTTTTTTGTAAATTTTGTATTGCATTTGTAATAAATTTCTACACTGCTATTTTGTGTTAAGCAGGGATTATTGGGCAGGGATGGCTAACATTGACAGTTGTTTCCTATTCATTTTATTGCCGAGAGCAAAGAAGAGTGGTTGTAAAACGTCACGTCAAAAACAAATCACGAGAAGGACAAATGTCAAGATTGGGCTGGCTGCGGCGGCAACAAGGCTGCATTCTAGTGCAGTGGAGTCATTTTTCTTAACTGCTTAGTGCATTCGTCGCCCGTAATTTTGTCAATTAAGCTTTGGATTTTAATTAAACGGTTTCTATTTTTTAAGGCAAAGAAGGGGGAAAGAGTTGCAATAGAGTTTTATTAAATGCGGGTGCTTCGACAACAGCAACATGCTTCCATTGAAATATTCTGTACATTGTACAAGCTATGACTCATTTTTTTAGTTGTGACTCTTGTAGCAGAGTGGAAAGTTTCTTTGTAGACATTTTTAAAGGGAAGAAGAAATAATTTAGAAATAAGTGAGGAATAGCGGTATAATTTGTGGGTAATTATGTAAAAATTTTATTTACTATCAGATCATGCTGTATTTTAGTTAGCACCCCAGACAAAAAATGACTTATGGGGACCCTAAGATAGGCGTCACAAAGGTTTATAATTTTGTAAAACTAAATGAAACTGCTGTGGTCACATTTCTCATGATCGAAACTACCGCTGTAAGGAATTCGCATCGCCAAGTTGAAGTATATCAGCAAAGAAGGCAAATGCATAAGAAGGCTGAAATAATACACAAATACAAAGAACAAACGTTAAAGAAAAGAGAAAACTAACAGAAAAAGGCAGAATAATTAGAAATGGCAGGTACCTAAAACTTTCTTGACTGCTGTAGCAGTTTTAAAAATACGCTTCATTATCAGTAGCGCCCAATTTATAATAAATTTTGCAATGTTGAGGATGAACTTTTTTGTCTAGTCGAAAAAACAATTGTCACTGGGCGTTCCATATACGAAAAATTCAAAAAAAAAAAAAACAATGTAACCTTCTGGTTTCGATCTACTAATTTCAACAATTTTTGTCGTTATTTTGTGTAGTAAAGCTGTCACCTCCACAATCGAAGTCAACAGCGCAACAAAAATTAATTGTCCTATCACTATCGTCCCTTGTGATTGCTCCAGTTTTCTTTATTTGGCGTAATTTGAGATGTGACGTTTGTATGAGCTAATTCAGCAAGCTAGCTAGTCTCAATACCAAATTATTGACAAAAGTGACACAAAATGCACAACAAATCGGCTGAATTATGTATCAACTCTGACTACGGCGGCAGCAATCGAATGAAAAGTTTGCTGCAGAATACATGAAGTTCCTATCTAAGGTTTGTTTAGTTTTCAGATATCTTTGGTAATATGAACTGAATAGCAATTAGTTTTTTTATATTTTTGTTGAAATTTCAAATGCCTTCTGTCAGTACTAATACTATTTTTTGCGGCCCTGTTTTTGTAGGCATTCATTCATTCAAACATTTGTTTACAACTCTTGTAATATCTCTCAGTACATTGTATCACGTCACGTTCTCCTTTCCTTGTACGAGGCGCATTTGCAATTGAGAGCGTATCAACGTCACATTTTATATGAAGCAATTATCAGGAAAACGCTTAAATACGCCGATCAAATAATCAAATAGATACAAACAAAAAAGTTTTAATTCCTGTTTTTGTTAACAATACCATACAATGTATGGCACAACTGATGTGTCATCTTTAACAGTTACTTTAAACAATTTGTGCAATATTTGGCCGAAGCTCGCTTCGTTCGATTGTCTTTTACTCGCTCGTTCTCGCTGTACTGCTTTTTTTCTAATCAATCATTACATGTGTTTTTTTGTGTTCGCAAAGTGAAATAATTTAATTTGATTTTGTTATCCGCTAGAGAAAAGTGAACAAAGAAAGAAATAGAAAACCAAATAATCAGAGAAATCTAAAAAATAAGCAGTAAAACAGAAAAAAAAGAAAAATACTACATAAAAGTGATTCAAATTCGTAAAAAAATACAGAGAGAAAAACAACGCAGTTTCTTTCGAAAATCTATGCAAGAGAGGAAGAAATCATTTCGCAAATATTTGTAGAAAATGAATAAAGATGATCAAAATAAAAATTTGAATAAACCATCGGCTGGGACTAATTCAAAGAATACCAACAACAATAGCAAAACAGCAGTAGAAACAACAAAACAACCTCCTCTTCATCATCAACAACAGAAATCAAATTCTAAAAATAAGAAAAACAATAATAACAACAACCACAGTAATAACAGTAACAACAATAGTTTAAAATTTGCTGCAGCTACCGCCGTAGCTGCCACAATAGCCACCATTGCTACCAACAACAATACCAACAATAACCCGCACCCTAACCCAGCTGCAGCCGGCAACAGCAAAAAGTCCTTGCGACAGGGCAATGCTGGTGTGGCAGCTCGTCAGAATTCCTTCTCCGCCACGACCGCAGCTTCTTCTGTCCCTAATTCCGCTCCCTTCGCCTCCGCAACGGAAACGTTAACTGCAACAGCTGCTGCCACCACCGAGTTGGACAACGGTGTTGCCGCTGCCACTTGCAACTTGGCTAACGCAGCCAGGCTGAAAAATACTAACAACGCCAACAACACCAACAGCTCAAAAATTAAACTAAAAGTTAACAACAGCAATTGTAACACCAACAATTCCAACAATTCATCCGCCACCGCCGCCTCAGCTGGTTCGACGGTAGCGAAATCCTCCTCGACTTCTGCAGTCAGCAACACTGCCCATGGCAATAAAATGTCAAAAACGTCAAACACCAACGTCGCAACTACAACCCCAAACCCAGCTACATCTGCAACAACAACAACCGTTGCCATCGCCCCGTCGGCAACATCGACTTCCGCGGACATGGATGTCGGGGGAGCCTTAAGTGCAGTATCTCCGCCGACTGTAACGTCAACGGCCACCGGTACTGTGCCCACGATTACCTCTAGCAAATCATCTGCGACGCCAGCACTGAGCACCAATGGTGGCAATACATCGTCCCGCTTGAAGAAAGCTTTGGCATTGCAGCAACAAGCTGCAGCCGTTTCAACCGGCAAATCCGCCGCTTTATCACCAGCATCGTCAACATCGACGAAAGCGGGGTCTTTCAAAGATGCCCATTTGAAATTTTCCTCCGCGTTACCCCTGCTGGTTGGTTCGGCAGCAGCCGCTGCTGCAGCAGCCAAAGTAACAGGTGCCTCCCCAAGTCCTGGTGCTCAAGCTGCAGCCGCTGCTGCTGCAGCCACTGCTGCTGCAGCCATAAAACAAAAGCTAAAAAGTGCAGCTGCCGCATCGTCGGTTGCAGCCGCTGCCGCGGCCGCTGCAGCTGCCAGTAATTCCCGCTCAAATTCAACATCGACATCGTCGAATTCCTCATCACTGTCATCTTCGGTTGGAATTGTGAATGCAATTTCAAATGCCCTGCAAAACATCATCACCAGCGATAATTCCGATACGGATACGGAACTATATCCACCACCAGTAACGGATCTGTCGGAATCCGATGAAGAGTCTGTTTCAGAGGTAAGTTCAAATGAAATTCGATTATTCATTTCCTAATTTTTCTTACTTGACTTTTCGGAATTAAAGTAGTTTGGATGGAATTTTGTTTCTCTACTACCATTGCTTTATTATAAAGTTATAATTTATTTAGCATTATTATAGTTTCTGAAATCGTTACTTATTTGAAGAACGTGTCCACAGCATACATTTTGTCTCTAAATGATAAAGATCTTTTGCTAGGTGCGGCATTTTAACAGAATTAAAAAATGTCTGTGAAAAATATATTTGTTAAGGAATAATAATAAGCCGGATAATTCTCAGCAATATTGTTATCAAAGTGGCCCCAAATATATTGTACTATACAATTGTCCAAAATGTATCGAATGGCAAGACCAAAGAATTTTAGAAATCTATTGTTGCGAGAAGAGGAAAGGAAGTTTATCGTCGTTAAATTAACGTCCATTTTTCTATTTTATCCAGCAATAGGAAGAGCATACGAGAACATAGAAGAGGACGATTTACTAGCTAATGCACATATTCGTCGAAGCTTGCAGTTAATAAATTTAGACGTATAGAATGTACCTTTCAACTACCTGCTTTATCTTCTGATATCCTTTTATGCTAAATCGAGAGCAACGACTTTTGTTGGAAAGCTTTTTGAAAACCTCTTATGCGTCTAGACTTACGCAGAACAATTTCGTTTGATAATTACTCGTTAACAAACAGTGGTGCTCAAGGAAATGAAAAATGGAAAATTTGCTGTAGTTTTTATTTTAATCAATGACACCAACGCGGTTTTCGGCTTATTTTGATTGAAAACAAGTAAACACATTTAATTACATACCTTTCTTTAACCTTTACATTGTTTGCTTTCATTTCAATTATTTTTGTTTGGTTTCATCATAAAGGCGAAAAATCACAAAGGTTCGAAAATCGAAGTTCTGAAATATGGCATATTTACTGTTGACATGTTTAATATAAGCAGCTATTGTAAATTGAAAAATACAAAAATTAAATAAAAAACATAAGAATAATGAAACAAAACAAAAAGCGATTTACACATGAGACGCAAATAACATGGAAAGTAAAGTTTTTATCTGGAGGCGGATCTTGGTTTTCAGAACAAATAGTACAATTTTTGTACGATAGGTGTCACTTCCATTATACTGACGATCAAAACAATCCTACAATGGAATGTAACTATCCAAACTGAATTTCTATAAATTTGAATAATAAAATCAAACATACCAAAGCATTTCGGTTAAACTGCCTTCTCCGTCATTCCTTAACCGAAAATCATTTTTTTTATAAGACATTTAATTTTTGTAATCCTTGGAATTTTTTGAAAATCACATACGAAGTCATCATAGAATTAAATCGAAAGCACAACAATAATAAGAGGCAACACACTTAAAACACGCAAGACGCCAAATAAATTCAAAGCAGCATCGTACTTTAATTCCCTTTTCCATTCGAATAGCGTAGGGCGCTTGTTGTACAATATTCATTTCTGTACACCGTGTTGTCAGTTTGAATGAAAGACGAATGAACCGAGTTATGTGGCGGAAGGTGAAGTTGTATAATATGTTGCAATCTTTGATGTTATATCTGTTTGAGAAGAATGCTAAAACGCATGTAGGCACCGCATCGCAATTCAGCTTTAGGAAGTTAGCGAAATTGTTATTTAGATGCAATATTATATATTATTGTAAAGCATGAATTTTAGATTTGGAATGGATGTATTATAAAAAATGTCGAAGGTCGTCAGCAGCACTGATCCAACTAATACATTGCATTTACAAGTTGCAGAAGTTTGGTTGTTTCATTATCAGTTGACTCTACAGACAGTCTTCAACATCGCTCAATAAACGAGCGGAGTGCTAGCATCCAAGAGAGGTCTGATGTATTTGACGCAATATTATACTGATTCCAGATCGTTTTCTGGGCAGTAATCATCAGGAATTCTGAAGGAAAGTTCGTGTCGTACCGAATTCAGAGCTAATATCGGACGAATTGCGAGCACATAGTAGAAAATTGCCTACGGGGTTTTTAGGTATCTGACCGAATTCGAAATTAATTCTAATGAAACAATGTCTGTTCTTCGCTTATTTTTCTCTGATCCAACGGTGTTCGACCGAATAACAACCAACAGCCTTTAACACCTAACAAATGGAACAGGTAACAAAAATATATAGTCAATGAAAACTTGTGAGCAAAATTCGGGATTTTTTTTTTTTAAATTTTCGTTGTAAGTAATTTTGTATATTCTTTTGGGTTCAAAATTATTTCCTTTTTGCAGCCTACAAATCATATAACAGATATTTTATGTACGCGGGTAAATAGTTGTAGATGAAAATAAAAATACAATCAAAATACATTTTTTGGTTATTCTGTGTGATACCACAGGCATAATCCAACACAAATTTTAATCACCTCCTTCAAACAATTAAATACATAATATCACCTCCAGGAAATGTTTCTAAGGTGGATTTGTAATTTAGAATGCAAAATTTTTTGACTATTTGATGTAGTAGAGAGGAGTGCCAGCCAGCCGATGATTGATCCCATTATTCAGTCGCTATTCGATAATTTAATTGTTGTTCATTAAGGCAATTCTCAATTTTTGCATTTGCATCACTTTCAAAAATTCAAAATTCTCTGAAAAGACAAGTAAAAAGCCAGGTAAAATAAGAATATAATATTTTGGTAAACATTATAAACTATCGCTAAACAAAAAAGAATACATGAGTTTAGGAAATAAATAACACACATAAACATTTGCTTGACGGCAAAAAAGCAATCAAACAACGTGTTTTCCCCCCAAATTATGTTGTTGGTGTTGTTTGGTTTCTTTCTCATACAATACTTGAGATTTCTCGAAGAATTGTCTTTGTTTTCTTTTTGAGTACAATTTAGGGGATCTGCTTTAGTTGTTGGTGGAGGGACGGACGAACGAATTTCTGCTTTTGCAACGGTGTTGTCTCTCAACGAAAACTCAGTGACTACGTTGGGTTACTGGCGGTGAAGAAGAGAAGTGGGTAATACAAAAGAAATGGATATATATGTATATATATGTATGTGTATATATAAATATACATATATATGATTTTGTATGTGTTTTCAAAACAAAGGAGAGTGAGATAGAAGCCACTTTGTACAAATGGAATAGAGGGAGCAAGGCAATAGCGACAAACATTTGAGAAAATGTACCCAAAACAGATGATAAATTATAAAATGGATGGACGATCACATGAACGGAAGGACAGAGGAAGGCCGAACAGTTGGATGTGTTGTACGAATATTGTTAGATTTTATTGCACCGTGGTATACTATTATACATTTTTTTGTCTGCTTTTGCACTTATTTTGGCATACTCGCCTCGGAGGGGAAACATGTATAGAATGCAACATCGTGTGGTATAAAATGTTCGGAAAAAAGACAAAATGTTTAATATTGCCTTTTATTTGTTCATACACGTACATATGTGAGTATTAATATTGGATTTTTCAATATTTTTAATTTCCACCATCTGTACTATATATTTCGTACCATCCTCCTATTATCCCGCTGAGGCCACTGTGCAGGAAATAGACCATAACAACGCCATCAGACAAATTGTGTCGGCAATGGTGTACTTTTATTTGGCCTTGCCAGACAAAGGAACAGACGAAGTATGTAACGTCACTCACTCATAATCGTCGTCACCATCACCGTTGTTGTCATCATTGCCAACATACGATTATCTGTTATCAATAAAAGCCATTGACGAGATCATTAGAAATTCTGAATATTATTTTATATGCATATATATTTATGTGTCTGCTTAAATTTGCGACCTTAAATCAATTGTGTGTACTTATCTGTACGAATGATTACATTTTATTTTTTTTATTTTTCTTTTGCTTAATTTGTATGCATTGCAGATACTTCGTAGGTGCCGTTTTGTAGCCAAAAAGTTCATCACACGTATCCGCTATAGGGTTTAACATACTGCTGGCCAAAGTATAACCACTGCTGGTTCGGGTAGCATTTGCAGGATGTGATAAGCGGATTTCTGGCACACCCACTTACCTCGCGGTAAATTGTTATATGAGGGCGGTCTCTATTGCCTAAAACTAGCCCACTTAATAAAGTAGACACAAAAAAGTTGGGAACAATTTTCTTTATTTTTCAACATAATCTCCTTTTACCTCAATACCATTTTTCAAGCAATGTTCAATAGCTTCTTTGCCTTGTTTAGCTTCTGTGTCTTTAAAATAGTCATCAGCAGACTCCACATCTTCATTGTTGGCAAATTTTTTACCACCGAGCCATTTTTTCAATGTTTTAAATAGAAAATATCCCGAGGGCACTAAATCTAACGAATAATCGCAATTATGGACGTGTGAAGTAGAATATTGTCTTGATTAAGAAACAACAATTTCTTTTCCGCCAAATGCGGCCTTTTTGTCATAATTTCATCACATAAACACTGCAATAAGCATAACATTCGCTGTTGATGGTTTTTCCTTTCTGTAGATAATCAATAAAAGATAAAATAATAATAATAATCCTATGCACTTCCAAAAAACAGGTGCCATGACCTGGCCCGCATATGAAACCATCTTCGCCTTCTTGGACACGTCTATCCCATTCCAGTCTACTGTTTTGACTGTTCCTGTTCTAGGTGTGAAGTGGTCTCATCCATGGTTGTAAATCGACGCAAAAATCTGGTGAAACATTTGATACCTTTCAAATAGAAATATTGAATTACATAACGGTTACCAATTTTCTCCATGTTTACAAATTCGCTGAGATCGTGTACTTTTGATGGCTCAAATAAAAATACTAAACAACATGACGCCTTGAGGTTTTAACCTTCATCAAAGTAATTTTTTTTAACTACTTTGGCATTGGCTCTGCATTGTGGAGAGGTGTTGTGTGAATTCGGTTCATTAAGGAAAATATTACATAAGAAAAAGGAAAAGAAGACTGAACTCCGCTTTGTAGATAAAGGACATTATTAGTGTTTTTCAATGATTGGTCAATACTATCATTAACTAAAAGCTGGTAGTAGTTAATAGGTTCCGGAGAGGGCCATTCCAACTCCTAAACATTTTAAGGGACTAAATACGCCTATTTATCTGACAGTGATACTCCACGACACGATCACGGATTTCGCTTTGGATTAGTCTTGCCACTATGATTGCCACTGTCCATTGATAATTGAGGCTATTTCTGCTGCATCTCTACAGGCGGTAATGAATAATGATGCCGCACATGAGTAACAAAGAGGGGGATGGTTTTAATACAATTATTTCTGAAAGGCTTTAACAAGTTTGCTACTACATCAACTATGTATAGACTTTCTAAGCAAATTTCTACTTATAGGGCGCTAACAAAACGAGGCGTTTAGTGCCGTATAACTTAATTTTCTGAATTTAGAAATATAGAAATGGAGTGTTCTTCAAAAGTATCATGTTTACTATTTATCATCGCATTGCGCAGGTTCTTTCAGGAACAATTTATCGCCTGTTTAACTTTTTCAGCTTTCTAAATGAACGACGATGCGCTAACTTAAAATGATTGCGAAGGCTTACGCATGTTGTTTTTCATTGAATTGAATGAATTGTTTTTCAATTCAAGTTGCATTTATTTTATGCATTTTGTAATTTGTTTAATATAGGCCAAAAGGCTTTAAATTACAAGACTGTTCAATGAATGAAAAATGAAATAATTTTACTACGCAAATAAGTACCCTGTTAAATGATGGAACAACGATTTTCGTGTTCGCTTACACAAAGAAAGAATTTCTATTTCTGGCCACTAGATTTTAATTCCAGATTTACTTTTGCAAACATGCCATTTGGGGTGAGTTTTCGGAAAATTGATCACAGGACCGTACGATATAACAGGATAACTTCGATCAAACGCAAATATTAATTGTCTGGACGCCGACATTTTGTAGTTTGTATAATTTTTCGAAAAATGTGTTGTGATCATTTTTATGTTCAGAAAATCATTAGGCTGCATTGAACCATAAGTTATCATAAATGGACGGGTATTATAAATTTTAAAATTATTTTCGTCTGCCAAAAAGTTAACAAAGTAAGCACCCGCAATGTAAGGAACCAATACTAAAATAATAATTTGGTAGTCTGTAAAAATTATTATTTATCAAACTGATTTTTACAACAAATCGTGCAAATAAAGCAAGTTAAAGGAATGATAACAAAAAAAAAAAAAATTGGTCTGACAGATTTAGTCATATTTTAGGAAAAAATTGGCACATGTTTGCTATGAAAATGTAACCAAACTATTCGCAAATAGATTCAGATCTGCCGGGCTAACCAGTTAATATTTCGTAGCATTCTGTTGGAATCCGAAGTAAGTCTTCTATGATGAAAGTTATTTCATCGAAGTCTGCATTCCGGGTATTCCTTGCATACCAAACTTCACACTAAATTATAATCTTGTCAATATTTCCAAGAATAGTTGGATATCATAACACAACATTTAGTTGCCAAATAAAGAGGTTTGAGAAATTTTTTCCTGTTTACCGCAAAGCAACCCTGGTTTTGTTGATATCAATAACTAACCAGCCATTCGCTGACAAATTGCTCAATATGAGCATTAAGCTGGCAGTTTCATTGCTGATTGTGTTGTTAATAAATATTAGTTACACCTGAAACCTAAATAAAAAACACCAAATATTTGTTACTCTGAGATATTTGTTTTACCGCATCAATATTTTTGCACTTATCGTGTGTTTTCCCCCTTAAATTTACTTACAACTATATTCACACAAAAATTTCATTTTATAAAACCGCAGTTATAGGTGTAATTTTGTGGATACGAAGGAAAGAGGAAGTAGCACCATGAGATAAATAAATGCATTAAGTAAAAGTAAAGAAATTATAGTTTACAGTGTCACATTTATTTAATTTTTACTTTTTCGCTACTGTTGTTGTTGTTTGTCGTCATTGTCGTTATTGCAAAAATTGTGAGGTTGTATGAAAATTAGAAATTGTTGCTAATTGCACCAAAGGAGGCACACACAAACACAATGTGAGAGACAAGTGACGGACAATCGATTGTCTCGTCGTCGCTCAGTCAGTTAATTCAAATGCCGCTAACGAAATACAAATTGAAATCACTCAATTGTCAATTTTGTATTCTTTTGCATTTTCTTTTTGCAGCTGATGGTTCTTTTATTTTCCTTTCGACTTTGTCGTGTCTTTTTTATAGCAGGTAATTTATTAGTGTTTATTGTTTCAATGAATTTTTATAAAACGTTTTTGTGTAGTTCAAAAATTAGCTGCCTTAAAATGGAAAACTCATAGGACTTGTTTGCATGAAGGTGAATGCAATATTATTTTTATGAACTGACACATTTTCTGTGTTATCGCCGAGGATTGTTTGGCTTGAAAATTCCACTGAACCTTGCAGTTATTTGATATATAATCTGCAAAAGACGTTTCTTTGGTCTCTGTTGTCTGAAATTGGCGCGATTTTCAGTTGTTTTAAGAGGATGAATAAAACAATTCAGTAAACCTCATGATGACGTTAATCAAATCTAACGCTATTATTTACAATTGCAAAAATTGTATCACGAAAATTTGATCAAATTGTTCACTAATCCAGTTGTACAGGGTTGCCCATATTCGACGGACCCATCTGGCAACGCCATAACTTTTGACAGAGATGTCAGATCGCTTAATGACATACCGCGTTTGAAGCGTCAGTCCAAGCAGATTTTTACCATGGAACAATACACGCCACGCGAGCGCTCTGAAATAGTTGAAATTTACATTCAACAGAAGAAGTCAATTGTGAAAAAATTAAATAAAATAAATAAAATATTAAAAAATGTGAGAAGTGCGCCTTCTAAGAACACCATTAAGCGTTTATACGAAAAATTTTCGACTGGTGAGGCTCTTTCTAATCCGAGAAGGCCAAATAAAAGTCGACCAAGGCGATCGGCCGAGAATATCGCTGCCGTACGAGCCAGTGTTGAGAGGTCCCCAAGAACATCCCAAAAACGCCGTTCTCAGCAGTTGGGCATGGCTCGGTCCACTTTACAACGGATTATTCGCGTTGATTTGCATTTGTTCCCGTACAAAATTCAATTGACGCAAAGATTGTTGCCTGCGGACAAGACTCGTCGATTGGAATGGGCCCAACGAGTCATCGAAATGTCCGATGATGACGAGCAATTTTGGAACAAAATTATCATGTCCGATGAAGCCCATTTCACATTGAATGGGACCGTAAATAAGCAAAATTGCCGTATTTACGCCACTGAAAATCCTCAGGAGATTCAAGAATTGCCTCTTCATGACGAAAAAGTCACAGTTTGGTGCGGCGTTAGTGCGAAAACGGTAATTGGGCCGTCTTTCTTCCAAAACGAAAATGGCTATGCTGTTACCATCAACCAGGAGCGTTATCGCGACATGATGACCAATTTTGTGATGCCAATTATTCGTCGAAAGCGTATGAGGCAGTTCTGGTGTCAACAAGACGGCGCTCCACCGCACACAAGTCGCATAACAATCGATTTTCTGAAGAATTTGTTTCCGGGCCGTTTGATGTCGAAAAGTGGTGATTTGGACTGGCCACCGCGTTCGCCCGTTTTGACGCCCGCTGACTTCTTCTTGTGGGGACATTTGAAGTCAAAGGTTTACGTTAACAAGCCAAGGACAGTAGAAGAGCTCAAGGACAACATTCGTGAAGAAATAGCCGCTATTCCGGCCGAAATGTTGGCGAAAACGATGGAAAATGCTGCAAAAAGGGCACAATACGCCATCAACGCCAGAGGCGGCCATTTGAGAGATATCATATTCAAAAATTGATGTAAACAAATCTACTTGGAACAAATTAAATGAAAAATTTTTATTTTTTTTCTTTGATTTTTTTTTTAAAAACATGGGTCCGTCGAATATGGGCAACCCTGTATCTGTCAGAAAAATCGCAAGTGATGGAAAACTTGGGCGTTTATTTTTCTCAAACTAACCATTTTACACGTTTCATATGTCCAGTTATTTTGAAAGTGCAAATGTTCCTTACATACAGTATGTTACAAGAATTTGACATTTTTTATTTTGTGCCCCATTTTGTTTTGAAATTTGACTTTTTCCTTTCACGCAAAATAAAAGGGAGGGGTCGCGAGAAATTGTTTACAAAATTTATTCAAATTTAAGCCATCTCAGGTTTGGTCCGACGAAGTATTAGATAACAAACTGTGCAATTATAAAGTGGATATTATTTAAATCGCAATGCGACTGTCTCCTGGCATGGCAGGGATTCGCAAATGACGGTCAATCTGAATTAGCTGGCAAGCACTTTTAATATTTGATCAATTGACCAATGCAGTACAAATTTATCAAACTTTTGTTCAGAATCGTTGTTAGTTTCTTTCAGTTAACCTTACTGAACCTGAGGGGCCCTTCCATATTCCACTCATGGGATGTAAGCAGTCAATTGTTTTTTTTTTTTTAAGTCAGAAAGTCAATTTCTAAATTGACCCAATGGTAAAATTATGACAATAAGTAGGAGGATTATGAAATAGTACTTCTTGTTCTTGGAAATGAAGCTGAAATTCAAGTGGTCCATATATGTATGTATATTTACTCTAAACCAAGGTGACATAGCGAAGTTAATGAGGCAATTTTGTTCAGTTACGATTTGGGTTAGTCCAAACTGAAATATAGTTTAATTCGTTTTGACCACATTGATTGTTGCATTATTTTGCGAAACCCGAATACTAATAAAGTTTATATCGCTAATATTTTGATTTGTTTTTGCTGCAAGTGGGTGATGCAAGATTTCTGCGGATTCTTTGGAACAAAAACAAAATAAGCGAATTCAAATGGAATTGCCATTTTTGATACAATTCAATAAGCAAAGGAAAACCTTTATTGTTTGGTGTGGTATATAAGAAAAAGTTGTTGACCTTAAATTTCTTTAACTGGCATATACATAACTAACCAACTGGCGTTTGGAATAAAAATAAAATGAGCACTCCGAAATACTGCTGTTAATTTTTGATAAAAAAAATTTGAAACGGATGATCTTTGTCGGCGTAGTAATAGGCTTAAACCTATCAGAACAGTCTGTTAGTGTTTCATACATTTTATGCTTGGCACTAGGTCCTTTCACATGGAAACATTTATTTAAATATTTCATATAAAAGCCTAATTTAAAAAACTGTAAAAACTGTTTCCTCATACAGTGGGCGACAGTTTTTGAACCAAGCTAAGGTTTTAAATGAATTATGCTGACATCTACAACGAAAAATCTTTTCGCCCATAGTCGCGGCAAAAGTTATTTTCCTTAAGAACAGCGGAAATTACATACTAAACATTTTCTAAATGAAAAACGCTATTAACATCATGAAGAAACTTCATGATGCTTCGTTTCAAAAATTTCAAAAAAAATGGTGTTGGAAAAAAACTTTTCGCGGAAACGATCTTACAATGGGTGTTTAGAAATTGATGAGGCATATTATTATATCCCATTTACTTCAGCACTAAAAGCTATATGTAAGGTTATTTATAGACATTTTGATTACATATCTGTCTATTTTCGCAAATAGGATCGAACCTGGTTATATTCGTCAAATTTGTTTTGATTGGTGTATCCTCCGCTTTAGCCATAAAATACAAAAGAGCCGAATAAAATACCGACAATTCGTTCGACTTTTATAGTGGCATCCTAAAAACAATGCTTTGAGAGAGGTCCGATTGGAAGAGAACACCATAAGTGCTCTCTCATGAATAGGTCGTGTCAAAGTACCATTTCAACTTCGCACGGGCATTCATATGTAGGTCCCAGTGTGCACAACGGATCCGTTACGGATACGTAACGGATCCGTTTCTTCGTACTTTCTATCCGTATCGGAATCCGTTACGGATCCGCTACGGATCCGTTTGCGGGAGAAATTCGCCCCAAAAAAACGGATTCGAAAACGTATTTTTTATCCGTTTTTTGGATCAGTTACGGACCCGTTACGGACTTGATATACTGATCCGTTACGGATCAGTATTTTTTAATAAAACGGATCCGTTATGGATCAGCATTTTTTAATAAAACGGATCCGTAACGGAATCATTTCGTCTCAAAAAAGCGGACTGCAATGCGGGTCGGTTTACCTTGTGATAAAAATGATCTAATTTTGTGTTAAGTTTTTTGGTATAGTTTTTTTATTATAACAATTTAATTATTCTTTAAAAAACAAAAACAAAAACAATATTCAAAATTTAACTAAAATTAACGAATTCATTTATAAAAAGATTATGATTATTTAATATTAATATTTCAAGTGCACTTAATTTAATTATTCTTAAAAGCTATAAAAAACAAAAACAAAAACAATATTCAAAATTTAACTAAAATTAACGAATTCATTTATAAAAAGATTATGTAATAATAATACATTTATTTTTTTTTTGGACACGGTCGTGCGCGTAGTGGAAAAATTTTTTAGACACTTCGTCCACTACAGATATTGGCACATCGCCAAACTTCTTTTGGAATGCAACTGAATAAACAAATTTGTATTATTTACGAAAAACGAATAAAAACGGATCCGATACGGATCAGAAACGGATCCGTAAAATGAAATAATACTGATTCTGTTTTTTAATCTGAAACGGATCCGATACGGATCCGAAACGGATCCGTAAATTAAAGTAAAACTGATTCCGTTTTTTAACCTAAAACGGATCCGCCGATACGGATCCGAAACGGATCCGTAAATTAAAATAATACTGATTCCGTCTTTTCGACCTAAAACGGATCCGATACGGATCCGAAATGGATCCGCGTCCGTTCGTGTGCACACTGGGGTACGGCAAATAGGAATTTACAAAAAAAAAAAAATTTTTGATCGATAGTTCGGTCGGGCCATGACCGAGCATAATTACTCAATATATACGAATTATTGAATGCCTGTCTAAAATATATTTACTCTCCTTTTTGTTTTCGCTGGTGTCGCCGTTTTCACACCTTTAGCTTTCCTTTTTTATTTTTGTAAAATATTAACATTTTGTTGCTATTAAAATACCATATAGTAATTCTGCCAGCAAGTTTGCCTTTCTTCTTCCTCCACCTCTGCTATGTTGTGTTGTTTTTTTTTTTTGCAAATAATTATCATCGTGTTGTTCTTTCGTCTTGTTTAACAATACGTTGTACATTCAATTCGTTCGTTTTATTCGGTCATAATAGTAGTAGCAGCTATAGGTATTCATTCTCGTGCGCATTCGTTTTCGTTTTCTCCTCTTCAGCCAAAGAGACAAAACAAGCAAGCAAAAGACGATAAAAAAAATAACGGCGACGGCGAATGAACGAAATTATCTTGACTTTATACAAAAAAAAAAAAATGTTTTCCTCACCATCAGAAAAAAACAACAACAAAAACGGCAACAACGACTGAGATGGAGATGACTGGCGACAGCAAAAACAAAGCACCAACTTAACGAAAATTCGGGAGTTGTGTGTTTTCGAGTTTCTTGAAGAAATCCGAAATAAGGAAACAAAGAAGTTGCATTGAAGGCACGATGGCGATAAAGTTGAAATCAGGGTTACCAGTTAGATTTTATAAATTTAGTTATGTTTTATATTTACAGATATACACGCATGGCTTCGTAACAAACAATAAGCAAGCCTCTAACGTCGAATTACCGTGATGAAGATTAGTTCTAATTAATTTATGTTGGAACTTAGTAAAATGTAATGCCTTCTTACTACTTTAAGTTAGCCGCATTTTTATTGCTATAGTTTCTTTCAGTCCCCCTGCTTTGCTTAGTAGTTCAACAGTATTTGATCAAATCAATTAGATTGGCGGTAATAAATTTTTGAAAATCCAAATTAAAAAAATCACTTACATACAAATATTTCTATTGCTTGAGACGGGAGCATTCAAAGTCAATACGATTTTTGACTTCCAGAAAGAAAATTATGAAATGACATTTTCAGAAAATGGCCAAAGAGCAAGGACTGTCGCTGAAATCAAGTCCGTCTCAAGAATAGTTACTAATTGTTTCAGTTTCTGGAATAAAAATCAGCTTCCGATTCGTACATCTACAATGGAAATTACAAAGGATTTTGATTTCGGTTTTGAGCTGCTGTGAAAATTCAAAAAGTAAATTATTCGAACCGTTCTTAGAAAAAACATTTTTTACATTTCGGATTTGGTGCCAGGCATTTTTTTCTGCCGAGAAACTACATTGGGTTTCAGTTCTGATTTAGATTAGATAACGAATCGAATCGAAATTTCTGCTTCATTACATTTCGATAGAGAAACTGGATCAATGTTGGTTTCTAGTTCCGTTTGAAATACAAAACGAATTAATTTAGGAAGTTGAACTACTGTTTCGAATATGAACCAGACAAATGTCTTACGTGCTTTAAATGAATTTACGATGTGAAAGCCGAAATGAAATTGGACATGAAGGTTCCTGCCAAAAAATATTCAGAATATTGTTATATGCAAAATGCTTAAGTATTTTTTTTTTTTTTGGCTTTTTAGATATTGCTTACTACCTTTTGGTTATTCCTTTTGCAAAACGAAGCCGTTTGGATGATACTAATGCCGACTATAATTCCCTAAGAATTATATGTTTATAAGAATATTTGCAATCTCGTATATCATTTTCTCTGGACTTTGTAGTAAATTTTCCATCTAGATAAGGGCATCATTTTCGTAACACTTACGAGGTGGCACCAGTTGTCCATTCTAGAGATCGAACGCCCAGTTTTCCAGGTTTAGTTACATATGTTATAACCTAAATGATTTTCTATTTAAGTTCTCTTTCTTTGAATATTAAGTTACATGCTCAGGTTTGTGGCGATCGATTTATTCAGTTCTCGAGGATGAACATTTTTTTAAACATAAAATAAAATGCTTATCATATTGTTTACGGTGCTCATGAAAGGGAACCCTAAAAAGATACATAAAGCCTGTCGTACATATTCCGTTTTATATAAGCATGATAAGAAAATTTTTCCTAAAAGCCTAAACTTTTGTAAACTTGCCATTTTGTGGCCTTCTTTTGCTCATAAAATAAAGGCGAAGAAAAAGGGGGTATATATCATCTAATATCGCAAAAATGTAACACCCAGAAGGAAGCCTTTGAAGTACCAAGCATTTTTTGACAATATCATAAGCCAGTGTCGCGAACGTTCTTGTTCAGATGATGCACATCTGAATGAACCACACTGTTTGTTTTTTTTTTGTTTTTGTTCATTGACCTAACCTACAGTATGGCAACACTGGCCAAAAATTACCATACGATAATAATAAAAGTAATAAAGAGTACACGATGTAACAAAGCTCGCGAAAGAATGAGAAAATCGAAAATTGCCTTCAAAATCGGGAATGTTGTTGTCCGTTGTTGCCGTCCAATGACCATTTCAAGCTTATTATTATAAAAATTAAATTTGAAAGAAAGTACAATTCACGCACAAAAATAAATCATCGTTGCCAAAACGAAAATAACACACGAATCTCCTAAGTGTTTGCAAGTGCAAACCGATGTATTGTACGTACTATATATACATATTTGCATACATATTTACATAAATACAAACCCCCTACAAAAGGAAAATGGACATTAAAACACGCCACTCTAGTTTGCCATCACCATCAACCACCGTAGTAAAACAAGAGCAGTGTTGTATTTATTAGTATTTTGCTTTTACCGTGCGCGCACACAGACCTGTGTGTAGCACATATGACTTTAATTTTGCCGAAAAGAAAGGCAATAAAACAAAGAAATTTTCTATAATGCCAACAACAATGAGACATCGTCTCGACATTGATAATAATACGTCCATATGTAGTTCATTACACCCTACAAAATAATGATTTTGGTTATTCCAGCGACTCGTAATTGTATACGACATGTATGACGTGTACTTTTACAGTGCATTCCAATAAAGCAGCAGATCTCTAAAGATAATACTTTACTTCTCAGAAATGGAACATTTGCTACAGGAAATATATATATATTTATAATATATATGCCTGTATATGCAGAAAGACCCGAGAACTGTACATTTTTGCCTTGTTTTTTTTTTTTTTTTTTTTTTTTTTTTTTTTTAAATTTAACTTAATTTAGTTTATTCAGGATTGATTAAATTACGATTTGATCAAATTACAATATTACTCCATAATTCAATAACAAATGCATTATACAACTTTACAATACTAATGTTACAAAAAAGTTTATGTATCTTAATAACAGAAAAAATATGATTTACAATATGACGATCTACTTCACTTATTAGAATTTTACATTATGTATGTTTTTCTTCCTAAAATATGGGATTATAAATTTAATTGGAATTTAGAGCTACTCCATAAAAACTTGAACGTTGAAATTCTCGAAAAAATCTTCGATGTTCAGAGACGAGTTTTCCGCTTGTGTCGATGATGATTTTATGCGATCTTGAATCTATCTGGAAATACAAAGATGCAGTTTTTTTTTATTTAGACAAGCCTTGGTCTGAGTTCTCGGTACATTTTAGTAGCAGCAGTACACTTGAGATATACTAAAATCTCAAAATCGAGCTAATAATATGAAGGAGGTTGGAGACTGGAGAAGAGTTTGATATAGTCCTCATAAATTCCCGCCAGTAGTTTTCTTGTTTGATACAATCCCCCATCACAAACGTTTGCAAATAGCGGTTTGAAATAACGTATTTGTTATTTTGAAAAGTCAAAATTGTTAGAAAGGAAAAAGAATTTTGCGAGCCTAATGCTATATACATGTGTTAGGTTAGCATAATAAAAACGGCAAGAAATCCATACATTAGTTGCATGAATTGGTCCGTATATGTCCCAAGCTTTTCGAAAAAAGTTAAAAAACTACTATCATTATTGCAATTATACTTAAAAAAAAATTACTTCCATACCCACATTCGCTGAACTTACACGCATTCAATTTTTGGACCCCTCGATGGGACGATATCGAACGTCACAATTTGATGAGCATTTACAACACTTCGACTACTCGATGTGATCACTAGACACATCGGGGTGATAGCCATTCAAATAATTATAGGTGACTGTATACGTTATTGAACTGTCGATTATGCGGATGAAACAGACATTTTCATTTCATTCATTTTATTTCATCTTACATAACAATCTTGTAATTTAAAGCCTTTTGGTCCATATTGAGTAAATTATAAAATACGTAAAAAATACACAAAATATAAAACTTTGAAAAGTAACATGCGCTTCATAATAACTATGACCTTTGCTCATTTTTGATATTCTGTAATCATTGTATCATACCAATTGCATATTGCGTATCATTTGCGTCTAATATGAGTAAAATTTTTATAAGTTATGCCCTCTTGGAAACCACATTCATTTAGTAAATTATCACATTTTTTATGTGATTTTTTCTTATAGCAAGTTTATTTGCGATTGATTGGCGTAGTGTAATTCACACAGGCGCTACAAACTGCCAAAATGTATTTTAAATCGGTTTACGGTCTTGAAAATACCTGCGGATGTATTTTATAATAACGTAAATATCAATCGTGACTCCATTCGGGTAAATGCCTTCAAAATTGACATTTTATAATATATATAAATTTTTGAAATACTGAAAAGGCTCTATATAAAAAGTTGGATCTCTATGTAGACGTTTTTTGACGTAAAAGGGTTCTTTGCAAATGTTTTTCTATATTAATGCCATACTAAAACTATGTTACCTATCCGGTGTTACTTCCTCATAAAAGCGTCTTCGGTAGAAAATAATTAACATTTACCCTCCTTCTACTGCTTGTTTTAATAAAAAAAATAGTTTCCATCGTGAACTTCGGATCAATTTTTTTCATAGTGCATCATGGACTTGCACAAAATTTCTCTTAATTGTTGCTGATTGTAAATTTTATGCGTAGGTCGTATACGTATTATTTGGAATATATGTTTTCTAGATAGTGTTCCATGCAAATTTAAAATGATACCTTAAAAATATAAAAATGTTACTAAAAGATAAATTTCTACTGTTGCTTAATTGTGTGGACTGGACTGTATTGTAAACTAATTTATTTTTTTTACGACTTTTATATTTCGCATTGTAAATTTGAAAATGTCGCATTTTATATTATTTCTTTTTCAAATGAAATTTGAACTCTCGAACCGTACTTTTGAAATCACAAAGAAAGAGTTGTCTGAACTTTACTATTTCACTAAATACACTTGTACAAGTATTTAGTTTGAACTCTCGTCGCTATTATAAATTTGTATAGTTACGTTGCCTGAAAAACGACGCGATGAGATTAGAATTTGCGTTAAAAGAGTATTGAAATGTTGTTCAGTATTTTTTAAGCTACGAGCTTGAATAATTAAACAGAAATTGAACCCGTAGAGAGTGCGGGAAGGAGAGAGAGAGAGAGACAGTTGGAGAAAGTGTTGAATATTTATTACTTGGAAATTTTGTTTTCGAAAGATCAATGTTTTTATTTTTGAATTTGTTTGCCTTTAAAATTGTGACTTTATTTAATTAAAATTGTGTTTTCATAAAACACGATTATTTGTTTTTTTAACAGCGAATTTGAGTTGTACGCAAATGAAGCCACGAGGATCGCATTAAAAATGTTTACGTTTCTCATTATATAATTCCGCCAATAATTGGGGAAGTTTGTTATAGATTGAGGTTTTACACACTTTGTAGTTGCAAATGTTGTCGCAAATATTGCTCTATTAAATCTGCTGCACGAGAGATATCAAGTTATAAAAATATTTTATTTGTATTTTTTTTTTCTCCCGAGAAGTATATAAAAATGAATCAACGTAAAGTGATTGCTACGTCCTTTATCCGATAAAAATGAAAATATAGCTTGTTCACCACGTTTTTAAATGTTGCTTCTAATACAGTGAAAGTGATACACTAAATATGGAAGCGATTTTTTTTATAAGTTTGGCGTTTACGCGTGGGTTACTGCCATTGCTACATCTTAGTGAAATTTAAATACGATAGATGGTGGGAAACAAATTCTAATAAATTGCTGTTTTTACGGGTCACCATCTTTGCCCTCTCTTTTAATTTCTGTTAATCTGTGTTAAGAAGGTTTACAGAAAATAACTTGTGCATAACCGAATGTATTGTTGGGAATAAAAAGCTGTGGGACGTAAATGTTACAATATAACAACAATTAGAAACAAGCAATCGAGAGATTTTGATTTTCCTTTTGATCATAATGATAAAAATTAAAATATTAACATTAATTTATTATTTTTTAGTTTCTTGGTTGTTGGTGTAACTCTTTTCAGCTCTTTTACCACCAGCGTTGTCAATTCTTCTTAAAAACATTCGGTAATAGAGTTACGCATTTTTTGCATTGTTTCCTTGAATAACAACTCAGGTTGAAATGACATTTCATCAGACGTTGACGTTGTATAATTTTCGAATTTTATTAACAAGACTCATAAAGTGGAAACCAATGATTGATCTATATTTTTGATTGTTAAAGTAACAATCAAGATAATTGATTTTGATTATTAAAAATAAAAGGCAATGCTTTCCTCAAACATCGCAAATAAAGAATTAAAATAATTTTACTTTAATAACAAAATTGGCAGCTCGAGACAGGATGATGACAATCGTCTATAAGGCAAACCTTACGGCAATCCGTTGCGCTAATATATTTTGCCTCTGGACAACCCAAGCGGGCAGGCTTTTATTAGGTTACTAGTATCACAATTTTAATTTCATCAACGGTGCTAGTTTCATAAACACCACTGTTGTAGGAGTGTTCTGCCCATTCTTTGTGAACCAAGTATAGACATACAAGTCGGTTATGTTTAGTTGTGGCACACTGACAACGCATTTCTACAAATCTCTGTGTGTTTGCTTGGATTCTTTGTATTTGCTCTTTGGCTCCTGCTTTTATTGCCAGTACCAGACATCACTATCGTCGCCATTAATACGCTAATAATAGGTTTGTTTTATTTTAAGAGCGTAAAAATAAGCTAATAATAATATAATAAAATAAAAAAATAGATCAATTTTAATTTGTTGCTAAATGTTATCAGCATAACATAACAATTAGGAAAGTATCATAACAGCAGAATTAAAAACTTTGGAAACTTGCGAACTTTTGTGTAAGATAAACATTATTAGTAAAGAGGTCGATAACAATTTCCGTATAATTTTGGACTACGCTGAGCCATGTGTAAGTATTATTATTTTATAGTATTACGAATCAAAGAAAAAATCATAATCTTATTAACCTTATCAGGCAACTTACAACGGCAGGCGACATTTTCGGTGCTATTTCTATGTATGCCAGTTTCGAGACACTAGAGATCGTGTCTAGTCAATAATTTTTTTGAAATCCCAGATTAGTCTTTACAACTCTTTGTATACCTTATAGCAATCCATGTAGTGTGGTCAAGTATTTGTGGTTATTATAGTATAATGTGCATCAAGTATTGAACAAGATAATTTGGTACCGTTTATGGCAATTTTTTTTTAGTAATTGCTTTAGTGGTGATATTTCGGTTTTTTGTATCAGCTGTATTTTCTAGAATGACACTCATGATGTTTGGTAAAAAAAATTATTTTAGTATCAATACGGCGTTTGGCGTGCTTTTATCCCATTATAACATTACAACATATATGATATAACTTCGGATGTAAAAAGATCCAAAAATCAGCAATTTTTTATTTTGCTAGTGGTCTGAAGTTAGTCTGATAAAAGTAATGTTATTCCAAATACATTAGTATTTGGCGCCTAGCACAGAGATTTTAAGCACAGATTTTAAGTTTTATATCTATAATTTCTATAAAAGTAGTTTTTGTAGTTTTGGGAGTAGTAGTTTTTGGGAGTAGTTTTAAACAACAAAATAAGTTTTAACTATCATGTGGATAATGTAGTCCGACGTTTAAATTATTCACTGCGAAGTTTTTATAATACCGACTTAGTGTTGCCCAGATCGATTAAGGAGAAATTGGTTCATGCTTATATCATGCCTAGTATTCTATATTGTTTAGAGTTATATAGCGGCACTAATAAACAAAATATGAGGAAAGTTCAGATGACGTTTAATAGAGTTATGAGACATTTATATTCACTGAGGCGTCGTGTTCATATAACACCGTATGTTAAGCGTTTCTTGGGTTGTAGTTTTAAAAATTATGTAGATTTTAGGTCTTTGCTGTTATTTTATAAAGTTGTTCGATTGTGTAGTCCTCAATTTCTTTTTAATTCATTTAATTTGTCACATTCCACTCGTAATAAACAGCTTCTTATTCCTAAGATAACCACGCTCATGGGTCTTGCTTTTGTAGTAAGAGTAGCTCGAATTTACAATTTACTACCAAGCCATTTAAAAAGTTTTAAATTATGTCCTGATCCTTACAAAAGGCACGTTCTACAACACTTTCAGACTTTACTGTAAAATTTTGTTTTCAATTAAACTGTGAGCAGCCTTTATTACATACCGATTATCTTATATTTCAAGATTATATTCCGATTAACTTCTAACTTTTGAATTAGTTAGTTTTTTCCATTCTTTTTTTTGTCTTCAATGATCATAATGTCATATTATATTATATGCCATATTATATTTTTATAAATTTTATATTTAATTTTTATTATGAAGAATTGTTGCATATTGTAATTTACTTATTGGCCGGAAGGCTTTAAATTACAAGCCAGAAATAAATAAATAAATACAAAAAGTTCTGTAAACCCCTATTCAGTCCACAAATGCAGAATTAGCTTTCTCGGTATACCGGGCTACTCAATATAAGAGTTATTAATTAGCACCATAACTGGGATGTAACATATATTTTTTCTTTAATTAATGTCTGTAATCTAATCTAAATCTAAAATCTAAAATATTGAAAGGGACGTTTTTGAAATGTTTTCGTTAACGATTAATAACTTGAATGCATGTTAGATTGACAAACTTATATATTTGCCAAACGGAGTAGGGAAGCTAGGAAAACAATAATGCCCGTTTCTCTGAATATTCTCCAAATATTTGGTGGCTAGATCTTTCCAAAATGAAAGTTAGCATTCTCTAGAAAGGTCACTGCAATTGATATTGAAATGTCGGAAGGAAAGCATGGTTGTTATTTCATATTTCGTTTTATTTATTTTATTTTTTTTTTATAAATTTTTTTTTTTTGCAAAATATTTTTTAGTTTCGAAAGTTTTATAAAATATTCAACAAAACTATTAACAAAAATTAGTTTTATATGGGACTATGTTGCGATTTTTTTTTATATAGTAGGATGTACTTTTCAAAAACGACTTAAGATCCTAAGATTTAATAGACTAAAAATTTTAAAATTTTGTTTTCGCAACTGTTTTCTTTACCAGGTACAATGCCATTCGAATAAATTTCCTACATGTTATCGACCGAAACTGTAAATTTGTAGGTTCAATTTTTTATGTGGAATATATTTGATCGTATGTGAAAAAATAAACAAAAAAATTCGGAAATAAATTTAAACACATTTATAAAAAAAATTAACTTATATTTGATTATACATATATGTTGTTCCGTTCTCAGAATTTGTGGAGAGAATTGATTTAATCAGGAGATAAAAAATTTAAGAGCTAACTGATTCATTACCGTTCTTGACAAGTTGGTAACATCTGGCGGAAAATATATTCTAAGTAGATAAATCTATTAAAAGAATTTACACCACCATACCATAATGGTAGGTAATGATGAATTTTGTGCGGGGACGATTTTCGGCCACTGCATTTGGATGTGTTTAGATTTTGGCAAAAACAAAATATAAAAAAATGTTTGAATTTTTGTCATAAGTTTGTTATGGCTGTACTTAAAACTCAATCGGAGCAAATTAATACGGAAGTTTAGTTTCTATTAGAATTTTGAATTGTGCGAACAATTCTCATTTGTCCCAAATTAGTAAGAGATGAAATGTAATAATCACTTGCCTTAGAATTTGTCGTAAATAATATTTTTCTTTTGAAATACTTTCATTTATTTTTATAAGGAATAAATATTTGATCCGATCGGATAAAATATGTTTTAGTGACAACAAAAAAAAATATATATATCCAAATTTTGTTTGGCAATGTGAATTCCGAAAACGTAATTCAACTGGCCAAAGAAAACACGGTTAACATCGTGCACACCCTACATCTCATCGACCAGCAACCGCAGTGTTGTATCTATGACGATACCTTTGGACTGTGGCGGAGTGTTATCGTCGTCATCATTATTATCATCTGTTTTGACTAGAAAAAACAATACGTAGATGATATTTGTACCCTATTTGTTGTATTTGCCATTCCAATTTATATGTTGTATTTTTTCCATCTACCTCCACTTCAAGCGCCAACTATGCTCACGATGTCAATGTCCGTCCTTTCACACCACACTGTTTCTGATAGATAGAGTGAGAGATAGAGATGATATGTGATCCCATAAGAATGTACCACATAGGCTTTAAAATTATGGCCGATTTCACTGCCTTGAATTTATGAATGATAATGATAGTAAATATTAAATATTGAATGTGTAATGTCAATTTTCCCGTTTTAAAAATATTCATTGAGTCGTTCGTTATTCTTTCTGTACGTTGTTTGTGGTAGAAGTGGTGTTAATTTGTGTTCGACAAAAATTACTTCTCAATAAAATGACTTCAATTTTTCGACGAAATTATTTTGGCAAAATGTAATCGTTTTATTATATTTGTTGTATAAAAAAGGTAAAAAAAAATTATCGATCAGTTTTCTTATTGTACAAAAGAAACATTCTTTATATTTACTCGTATACTTTGAATATTGTTTTTTATTTTTCAAAAGTTTGTCGTAACTGCGTCCAACATGGTCTATTTTGAGATAGCGATTTGGTTGATAACGCGTCCGAGCATTTCGAACACTAGTTTTATAGGCTTTTGAGTACATAATCTTAACTGACTTATCCATCTAGACTTTAGATTTTACAGGACCTCACTTGCCCGAAATAGAAAGAGGTTAGTGGAGGTGGCGTCGTTTTGCTGAAATCAAATCTGGAGTTTGCTGGATTGTGAGTCTCCAATATTCCAATACTTCAATTTGTCACAAAATCCTTGGTGGGAAAAATTAATTACTTACTGAGGTATTATTTTTTGGTATAAGCTTGCTTTTTTGGAAAGAAATGGAGTTTCGATAAAAACAAATACATAGTTTTCAGACAGATATATAATATTTATGCGTAGTATTTTTCGACAGAACATGCTTTTTTGACAAAGATATGTTTTTCCCCCAACATAAGTACGATTTTTTCGGCAAGAATATGATTGTCAAACAAAAGTGTAATTTTTTTACAGACACGTTTTTCCGCCAATAAAACAAAAAACAAAAAAAAATTGTGTTTTCCGTCGATAGGTATGATTTTTCTACAGCTTATTTTCTTTTGATACAATATATTATATATATATATAATAATATAATTATACGAATTTTAATTGTGAAATCTTTTGTTATTGAAATAAGGAAAATAATCAAATGTAGATCTGTGAACATAAAAAATATGTATTAGGATACAAGAATCTTGATTTTTGTATACATTTTTGGGTGTCGAAAAAGTACAACTTTTTACCATCTCTGCTTAGTATAAGCATGCTCTTTCTCAGTTGGTATTAGCTTCTCTCTCCATTCGTCGTTTCAGTATTCGTGCTCACCATTTTCTGTGAATGTCATCATATGGTTGTGGTCAAAGACTATACCTCGTTCGTTTCGCTCGTACCATTCATTCGTTGTTGGCCATTTTAAATTTTCAGTATCTGAGTATGTGGATTCTTTTTGTTCATTTTTGCAAAAACTAAAATTGCTTTTCATTGTCTCCATTTAACTTTGAGTTGCTGTTTAATTTATTTTTGCCGTTGTTGTCGATGTTATTGCTACCATTGTGGTGATGTTATGTAGTGGTGGATTTTCCCTTAAATTCAATTCTTTTTTCTTCTCTGGTTTCATTCATTCTTTTCGAAACAGTCATCATCATTATTATCATCACATGCCAATAACTCGACATCGCGATATTTTTGTCGTTGTTGTTGATGTTGATGTTATGAGTAGTTATGAGTGTTGTTGTCATCGAGGGGTTATAGGTATGTGACCTTTTGTTTTGGTAATAATCCAGTTCAATGAAATCATTTCGAGGAATTAAATACCTTTTTAGGTAATCTAAAATATTTGGCTATATTTTATCTATAGCTGCGATGTCATTGCATCCCTTAAAGTATGCAACATGCTGCAATTGATATGTCCTGCCCCAAAGTAGATGACGAAATTGTTGGTTTTATTAGATTCTTTGTTGGTTGTTCGTTTCGGAGCACCACACCCAAATGAATATGTATGTATGTATGTGTACATAAACGGGAATAAATTGACGTTAGCAATGGTCAAGGGACAATGTTCGTAAGGAGTACTGAAACTGTCACCTTAAAAGCATGGAAAAGCACAGAAGAATGTTTTTTTTTTTCGAACAATCAAATTGATGATGTCAGCTTATCCAAGCCGGGTTTGACTTTTTGGTTAACTTCACTGATATTTGTGTCTTTCAACGTCGCCATGCTTTATGTCATACATTATTTTGAATTATTCACTACATTGTAATGGCAGGACATGAGGCAGAAAAAAATATTCTCCGCAAATAGGGCATATATTATTATTAATTAATAAGTTAGCAATGGTCATGGTGATAAATTGACGTTAGCAATGGTCAAGGGACTATATTCGCAAGGAGTTTTGAAATTGTTACTTTAAAAGCATGGATGACACAGTAGAATTTTTCTTTTTTGAAACAATCAAATGATCAATCCGACGCAGACGCAGCGTCTCCTATTATTGTGAATTGATAAGTTTTTATCTCTCAACACTACATATTGAATTCGTCGATGTTACTGCTTTTCAAACTTTTAAACTAGTCTGATTAGATGTTCTCTGGTAGAGTATCCCTTTCCTTCCCTGATACGCCTGACCATGTGAATATCGATATACACCTTGTACAACAATTCATCCATACGGCGCCGTTACCATCCTCCACTAAGGATGATTGCTTCATTATATTTAGGGGATTATTTTTATATCCACGACTTCCCGAAAGGATTTATCTGCTTGCATTATTAGAACTAATGTTTGGCACAGCAATATCTTTGTTCGTTATGGGAATGTTTTGCCGGTTGCTTAGTCCAAAAGAACGCTTGTTCGCTCGGAAGCAGTTTCTACCTCTAACCTGCAGGCTGATATTAATTTTGTTGATATTGGAGCTAAATGACAACTTTGGAGTGGTCGATTATTTTACCACTTTAAAATTAAAGATGTTGACATTCATCAGCTCATTGCCGCTCAGCTCATCCGGACATTTAAAATAACTTAGCAAGCAAGTCACCGGGGAAGGCTGATTTATTGTTCTTTAAAAGGAGCTTATATAGATATAGTTTTGTATTGGTGTAATTTTTCATTTCCAATTTTTTTTCGGAACTAACAAATTACAAAAGTGTCATTCCCGAATTTGCATAGTGCCCTGAATTTCCATGTCATTGTGGCAGAGAAGTCCCATAATCACTTTTTAAGTCGTTGGTCGAATTTTCGTCCTTTTCTCGTAACGTTCTGTATCGTCGACCTCCAGATCTTTTTACAACCTTATCCTCTGTTTAACCTGATGATCTGCCGCTTTTTCTTCTGTAGTTGACATCATCCACTTCGTCATGTACATAGGTATCATCATCCACTTCCTTAGAAGTTACACGATATTCTTCCTATTTAAGAGTTTCTGGGCTATTATATGTCAGGAACACATTGATTAGGGACGTCAGGCTGCAGTTATTGGAATATGCCGAGCATGTGGGGGGCTTCTAGATTTGGGATGTTTTCCTTTTCTTATGTTTGAGGTAAATTCCTCACTTTACCCCGCTTTTGATATTTCAAAAATAAAGCACGATTTCACTTACCACTATGTGCCTCACTGTGCCTAAAGTTTCCATTCTGATTTCGTTATCGACTATTAGCCAATAATATGTTTCCTTCCTATTTTTGTGTTAAAATGCCGAACAATTCCAATGTTGCCAGACACTCAATAAAATGTTTCTTTGATTTCATCGTTTTTGTCTTCCATCGAGACGTGTGTACAAGTCAGCCTAAAAGGAAAAGAAGGTTAAGGTAATTTGACTAAAATGCTACCGAAATATGAAGCGTATAACATTGGAACTTTACCTTTAAAGAAAATGGGAGATGGGAAAGAGTTTGAGACGTGCTTATTTTCATTTGAAACAAAGCTTTTAGGCATGATGATGATGGTAATAAAATTGATATATTTCTGTCATAAACTATAGACGAAAGTTTCTAGAATGCATTCTTGTAAAAGACATGGTGGAACAAATGCAGATTCTTGGAGGGGGTTTTTTACTAAGAGGTCTGAATTGAGCAATAAGTTTGTAGCCTACCATTTAGAAAAATTCACGTGTTATTGACAAAATTTATTAGTTCTGAATTTTGTTTTATTACCTCTATTTGTATAAGAAGGTATTTAATACACAGTATAGCGCTATTTTTATGCTATATACATTTATTTTTTTTTTATATTTTTAATCTGCAAAAAAATTCAATAACAATATATTTATCATCGTTGTCCAGCACAGTTTTTCTTTTCATTTGCTCTAGATTTGTATTGTTTGTAGCCAAAAGAAAATTGTTTGTATGTTTTTATGTTAACATTTATTATTTTATTCTTTCTTTTTTCCATTTTCTTTTTGTAGATCCTTTTGGCATGCTTGTGTCTAAGGCCAGATTTATTGGTAAGTTGCGCCGTTTTTATGCATTTTTTGCGTTTACTTACTAGCGTTTTTTACTTTTTCTATGATTTCCTTGAAACTTTTTTAATGTGAACGAATTTTCAAAATTGTTCAAATTGCGTCCTTTGAAAGTGGAGCTTCATAATAACTTTACGTAACCATTCTTCGTTCGTATGCGCTTTCCCTTATGCTAATATTATACAAAATAAGCTCTTGCTTTCTTGTTAAAATTAATACGAAATTATTGACGTCAAAAGTTTGTAAAAATGCATAAAAAAGTGGCTGAAAATGCCATCCACCATCACCAATAAAAAAAAGATTTCTCTAACTTTTCTAACTTCAAAAATGTAAAAATGAAGAAAAAGTTATCTTACTATTACAAGTTAACGTAACGTAGTCGTTTAACTGCAAATGCAAACATCTTTTTTTATTCTACAAGAGAAAGCAGAAAATGTTTCCGCTGGCCTTAGACAACATGAACTTGTTAATATTATATAATATATTGCATTAACCAACAACCTCATCTTATTTTACATTTTATTTTAATAATTTTCATAATTTTGTCTACATTGATTTTGGCTTTAACAATCCTAAAAGTAGGCTTTATTTTTTAAAGCCTGATTATGGGCTTTAAAATTGCAGCTTTTATTTTATAGCTGATTAATACATATTTCCTCATTATTATTTGTTTCTTTTTTAATTTCAGGATGATATACCGGAATCTGATCCCGATTCATGCGGCCATGACGCTGAGGGCCATGATGAGGAAGACGATGGCGATGACGAGGATGAAGACGAGGAGGACGAAGAAGACGAAGAGGATGAGGAGGATGAGAATGAGGATGATGATGATGACGACGACGATGATGAGGAGGATGAAGAGGAGGAAATCGATGATGACGATGAGGATGAAGAAATTCAGGATCCCAACGAAGTTAGCGGTGATTTCTTACTCGACGCCAACAATGATCGTAGTCGTAATCTGAATGCCCTCTTTGAAGCTGCTGGTAAGTGGAGTTTTTATTTCTCTTTTTAAATTGTAGTTTCAAAATAAGGGAGGGAATGCATAAAATAACATTACTGTTCTCGATTTGTATTGCAGCCAACGAAAACGTTCCAGCCTTACGCCATGCCACTCATGCGATCGATGAAACGAAGCAGGCTTTAACGAAAATGCGTGGCGCTAGCAGTGATAAGACGTGAGTATATTTGAATTGATTTCTATTAACTTTAAGTTCTATAAAGAATAGCGGAAAACGTAGCTATTAAAATAATAATATCATACTACCTATGCGTGTATCAGCGAATTTATTCTTCATGTCATTGTCCATTTAGCGCCACAGTAAAACAAAGTCCAAAAATCCAACAAATGGTATTGCCTCATTCAAAGCAGCATATGTCGACCGTACAGGGTATCCGTCTTGAAGGTATAATACTTTGTTTTGCCGCCATTTTGGTAAACATTAGTTGACAGTTCATATTTGGCAGTTGTGAAGTAGAGACGTGGCAAATTTACTATGGAAAAATATTTGTAAACCAACGTGTTTTAATAGTTAAAACATTTTATCAAAATCAATCATCGATTACTGTGACGATGAGAGAGTAACGTGAAATTTTTGGGAGAAACAACGTGCCAACAAGACGCACTATTTATCGTTTAGTGAACGATTTCGAAGGAAGGGGGTCTGTAGGTGATAGGACCAGGCATGAACTACAACGTACTGCACGATCGGCTGAAAACATTACAGCTGCTCAAGAAAGTGTTCAAAACAATCCATCAACATCAACTCGACGCCGTGCTCAAGAGATTGTTCTTCAAAGAACAAATTTGGTCACAATTTTGCACAAGGATTTGCATTTGTTTCCATTTAAGATTCAGTTGACACAAGAGTTTCTTCCACAAGACCATTTACGCTGCCGTACATATGCAAATGGGATGTTACAGCTCGCCCATGACAACCCCGATTTTCATGAAAAAATCATAATAAGCGACGAATGGATATGTGAATGGATGTGCGAATAAACAGAATAGTCGGTTCTGGGCAATGGAAAACCCTCAAATTATTCATCAGTCACCTTTATATCCATTAAAGGTGACAGTCTGGTGTGCAATTTGGTCAGGAGGATTCATTAGGCTTAATTAACATGTGGTATCAATAAAACGGTACCACATCGCATACAGCCAGGATTACAATGGAATTACTGCGAGATCTCTTTTCACAACAAGTTATTTCAAGAAATGGTGATGTTGATAGGCCTCCATGGTCGCTTGATTTGACTGCTCCGGACTTCTTTTTGTGGGGATATCTGAAAAGCAAGGTTTATGCAAACAAACCAGAAACGCTTGAGCAATTCAAACAAAATATTCATGATGAAAGTAGTGAAATACCGCGTGAAATATGTGCGAATGTAATGAAAAATGTGCTCAAAAGAGGCTAACAGAGGCGGACATTTATCTGATATTGTATTCCATACATAATTGCCGACATTAAATAAAACATTTATCAATATAAGGTCCATTCTCTTTCATTTAATCAAAAAATATAAATAAATAAAGCAGTATATCTTCTCGACGGACACCCTGTATTTTCAACTTTTGGGATTCCATGCCAAACAAAACAAAATTTCGTTAAAGTTCCACAAACAGCATAATTAAATTTGTTTTTATAAAAATGTCCATAGTTTTTAAAGACAATAGGTAGGATTTTCGAATTCCGTTGGAGCAATGGTGTCAGAGAACTTAAATATTTTCCAAGGGAATGCCAAAGGCAAATACAGCAGTTGTTTCCTTCTTCATCATCTATAACGATCCTATAAAGAAAACAGGTGCATATGAAACTGATGTAAAAAGTGGTTATATGGATTTGCTTTATTAGAAAACCAGGAGAGAACGAGACGATGAAACTTGAATTGGATGGCCTGATGAAACCGCTAATCGATGCTGTAGAGGTCAGAGCTAACTGCACTAAATTCAATGTGTCTCGAATGATATCGACTTAGGCGTTGTTTGCATTTTCAAACGTGTTTGAGCGTTGGCCTCATCACTCGAGTAGTTTATTTTACTAAGAGAAACATGAATTTGCGCCTTTGGGGACAAATATGTGTCAGGGCCTCGGTCTCACATATGCGAATGTTCGTATATGATCTCACAGGGATATTTACCCAAGAGGTGCAGATCTCTTCATAGATTGAACGAAATGAAAAAGGAGACCTAGGCCCAAACACATGAGAGGAGAGCCATCTAGCCCAAAAGCGCAAACTCAAGTGTTTCTCTTCGCAAAGTGAACTACTTGAAAGATGAGACCAAGGCTCAAACGTACAGGTAAAGTAATAGCTCCCACGAAGGGTGTTAATCTACATTTTACTCTTCGTGGAACAGATGACGTGAGTAATGTAGTTCTTATAATACAGTATCTAGTGTAGAATATATGACCAGTTGAATTGACATTTCTTGCAAAATATTGCAGTTTCCTCTCAGGCAGTTTATAGCGAAAATTGGCGTTGAGAGATTAAGAGATAATGCACTATCAACGGGCCTCTGTCCTCTCATAGCAGGATATGAATGGCAAGAATTATGTGATATATAAAAAGAGAGAAGAATTATTAATATGAAAATTATTAAATAAACATTAATCTAATGATTCGCCTGGAAGTAGTTTTTAATGGGGCTGTGAAGTTATTTCTCGGGAGCTTAAGGGTGCAGAAGGGTTACTAATGTTTCCAACTAAAACATTTGTTCTCCATTTGTTTATTCATTTCCCTAAAACCGAGAAGAGACAAGGAGAGAAGCTGGATTGACATGGGGGAATTAATGACAACATATATAATAAAAGAAAAAGTGAAAGAAAATTTTGATGGGAAATAGGAGACAAGAATTCAGTTGTCTTGAAAGTGCCTAAGTTATGAATTAAGTATATATTGACAGATAAGGAGAACAGTTCACATGCCGGGTGAACTGAATTCATTAATAATAACACAATTATTAACACTACACACAGAAGAATATACGACATGTTAGAACCAAATCCATATAATTACTGTCAGCAATTTTAAGTAAATTGGGGGCTTAACAGCTAAGCGGGCCTGCATAAGTAAAAAAGCATTATGCGGAATATATTTAAAACACCGTACAATTCTGCGTGAAAGAGGGCAGTTGCTCAGCCTATGTCTAACGGGCTACATATCCACAAATTTGTTGCAGTATTAATTAATCCGTCGATATCAATACAGTATTTTCCCGTAAACTTGTTAGCTTTACCACCACTGCCAATTAGTTCACATAGGTAGCAATTCATATGTCTCAAAGAAATTAACCTGTAGTGTGGGCTGTACATGGAACTTCTCCGCCTTCATAGCAGACCTGCTCAGAGCCCACAAAGATATTTTGTCCACCATATTACATGTTCTGGAATTCCCCCAATTAGAGGCGGTTTTGGTAAAAAAAACATTTCAAGTTATTTTGCCAGGGCTAAAATAAACATTCTGCCTAACTCCTTAGACATCTAGAAATCCAAATAACCATGTGTCAATCTGTTCATATTAGCAGAAGCTCCCTTTTATACAGAAGTTAAACTGCAGTGGGCATCTAAGGGATCTTGTCGAATGACTTGCCTTTTCTTTACTTGGAACCTCGAGCCAACATACATGTCTTAATTGATTTCAGGGCTGCCCGATTGTTCACAAATTCTTGAATTTTCTTTCATAACAGGCGGCTGTTTTGAAAGAATATCGTAGGTCCTTGCAAAACTTGGCATCTGTAAACTATAAAAAGGAAATCTACCGCCATGTACAGACAGTAGGAATGTGGCTCCCCCAACCTACCTCCCAAATTGCATCTCCAGTCATATTCATTATATGTTCGCTTGGAGTAACTATTGAAATAAAAAAACATTCGAATTTTGCAGGATGTTCTCTCGTACTTTAATTGCCGCCTGCAACGACAACGATGTCAACACCGTGCGCAGTCTTTTGGGCAAGGGTAACGTTAATATTAACGAATCCACCGACGATGGTGAATCCCTGCTTTCTATGGCCTGTTCAGCTGGTTATTATGAATTGGCCCAGGTAAGGAGAATCAAACCTTATCAAATGTATCTTTATCATTTACGAAAAATTACTAACAATATCTATTTATTTCGTGTAGGTTCTTTTGGCCATGTCTGCAGCACAAGTGGAAGACAAGGGCCAGAAAGATTGTACTCCTTTAATGGAGGCTGCGTCTGCTGGTCATTTGGAGATAGTTAAACTATTGCTAAGTCACAATGCCGACGTGAATGCCCATTGTAATACTGGAAACACCCCGCTAATGTTTGCCTGCGCCGGTGGCCATGTGGAGGTAGTCAAAGAGCTGCTGAAACATGGCGCCAATGTGGAGGAGCAAAATGAGAATGGTCATACACCTTTAATGGAGGCAGCGTCTGCAGGCCATGTTGAAGTAGCAAAGGTAAGTCGAAGAAGGTACTACTCTACTCTATTCTTTTAAATGTTATCGCATGTGATGAAAACCCGAGATTTGAAATTTTAGATTATTTCAGATTTTTCTTGTTTAAACCACACAAAGGTTGAGTTAATAATCTGGTTTAATCAAGGATATCCCATGAAATATTCATCTAAAATGTATGATAATGTTTGATCTTATTTGATGCCTTTATGTTTGGTAGAAAATTCAGATGGATAAAACACAAATATAAACGATATTTTGTCGCAAATTTATTTTTCATATAACCAGGTTTTACTCGAACATGGCGCCGGCATTAACACCCACTCTAATGAGTTCAAGGAGAGTGCCCTCACATTGGCTTGTTACAAGGGCCACTTGAATATGGTACGCTTTTTGCTACAAGCGGGTGCTGATCAAGAACATAAAACGGATGAAATGCATACTGCCTTAATGGAAGCCTCTATGGACGGTCATGTGGAGGTGGCGCGACTTCTCCTCGATTCTGGGGCTCAAGTTAATATGCCTACCGACTCTTTCGAATCACCTCTGACACTGGCAGCATGTGGTGGCCACGTCGAATTAGCCACCCTTTTGATTGAGCGTGGTGCCAATATCGAAGAGGTGAATGATGAAGGATACACACCTCTGATGGAAGCCGCCCGAGAGGGACATGAAGAAATGGTTGCCCTTTTATTGAGTAAGGGGGCCAATATTAACGCCACTACTGAGGAGACGCAGGAAACTGCTTTAACCTTGGCTTGCTGTGGTGGCTTTAGCGAAGTGGCAGAGTATTTGATCAAGCACGGAGCTAACTTGGAGCTTGGCGCCTCAACCCCTCTAATGGAAGCGGCTCAAGAAGGTCACACCGATTTGGTTCGTTTCCTTTTAGAGAACAAAGCTAATGTCCATGCTGAGACTCAGACAGGCGATACGGCCTTAACGCACGCATGTGAGAATGGTCACACTGACGCAGCTGAAGTTTTGTTGAGTTATGGTGCCGAACTTGAACATGAGTCAGAAGGAGGCCGGACTCCCCTAATGAAAGCTTGTCGCGCTGGTCATTTGTGCACCGTCAAGTTCCTCATTTCTAAGGGGGCCGACGTGAACAAGCAAACCAGTAGCAATGACCACACTCCTTTATCACTGGCCTGTGCAGGTGGTCATCAAGCAGTTGTTGAGTATTTACTCAAAAGTGGTGCAGATCCTTTCCACAAGTTGAAGGACAATAGTACCATGCTAATAGAGGCGGCCAAAGGAGGTCACACTCGTGTTGTTGAATTATTATTTAAATATCCTCACTTCATACAAAAC
>JAHXMU010000018.1:99786-174297 GCA_019455685.1 Philornis downsi
TTCTTTAGCATACCTTTTGACGAAACAGTTGAAATAGTTTTCAAAGTTTGAACTTTTTATGTCAAATGCGACTGGAAGTCAAATTATATCATTCCTTTTGGCAAATTTGTTGAAATAGCCTTCAAAGTTTGATATTTTTATGCAAAAGGAAACTAGGAGGCAATAGCTCCCAGATCCAGGCTATGAGTAGAAAATAAACTATTACGTCTAAGATGTATGTTGAGCACACGGTATTGTAACTTCAAAACTAGTTGTCCAAAATCACTAGAATGAAACTATTTACGCTTTGATAGCGAAATAAACAACGTGGTCGTCTAAGTTAAACAATTTTTTCACTTTATAACATACTGTGAAACATACGAATTTTTCAATTGACAGACTACTTGTAATTAGATCATCACATCAATTATCGATCGATAAGATCTTCAGTTTTATGGCATTATTTAGCTTGAATATAAAACCTCTATTTATCTTTTTACAGACATGGGCCAGCAATTGGACTAATTGATGCTTCAAACGAACAACTAGCCAGTGAATGGAGAAAATAGGAGCTACAACAACAACAACAACAGCTACAACACAACCATAAATATGATGCAACAAATGTAAAACCATTGCAGCAACTTACAATAATATAAATGCCGATATGATAGAGAAAAGCAAGCATCGACGCTAAATGAAAACAAAACTTTCGCTATTATTACCCCCTGCTATTTGTGGAAACATTTTTGAAATCATCCCCCTATACCCTCTATTCCCTCTCACATTAATAATATTTATAAATATTATGGCAGACACACTTTACTTTATCCATAAACAGAAAAAAAGGCAAACTACGATACGAAAGCATAGTTATTATTTTATTTGAATTAAGCTTAAAACAAACAGAATACAAAATAAATTTGAATAAATGAAGAAGAGAATTTGAGAAGAAACACGCCCATCTTTCTGGGACTGGCACGCTCTCGACAAATTAATGAAACCAACCAATCACACGGTGAAAAGGGAAAGCGACCACAATGTAAAACTGTATAATTTTGTTTAGAGTTTATGATATGCATTGTTTTTCGGTACAAGTTTATGTTTGAAGTTTTCTCAATATCTAATTATTTCTTATCAATATCTCTCCTTTTCTAACTTAAATATTTTCTTTATTTTTGCATTGGAAACTAATTTTTTTAAATTATTAATTAGTGTAATGGTTTTGAAATCAAAAGGCAAAAGAATCAACCAACTGTACGGAAAGGAAAAGAATTTTCAGAAAAAATATGAATATAAAACAAACGTGAAGTGAGAAATCTTTTTTCTTTTTTTTTTCTTTTGAATAAGCCCTGATATATAAATGAAATTACATACATTATTAGTCTATAAGCAGCTATACAAAAATGGAAAAAATACCAGAAGAAAACAAAACGTTTTCAAGTATATAAAAACAAACAAATATAAAAATAGCAACACTGAAATATTTAATAAATATATACTATACATATAAAACAAAAAATAAAGCATGGAATATAATAATAAAAAAACGCAAAAAACCATTAAGAACAAATTCTCTGCAATTCTTTGGAAAAGCATAGTAGCAGCAGCAGTAACAGCAAAGTAGACAGTTTTTCTTAGTAAACTGTTACACAATTTTCATCCCTATTATGGATAAAATTTTGCTCGAAATGTCCGACTTTTCATAAGTGATGAACTCGTTTCGATTGAAATTTTAATCATTTCAGGTGTGATTATCTTTTGTGACAGTAGCAATCATAGATTAACAATTAACCATAGATTATGAATGTTGAAAGAAAATTCCTTATTGTGCAGTTTGCAAAAAATAAAAAACTAAAACTAAAACTAAAGTCCTTTATGTTAGAAAAACTAAAAGATTTAAATATTCTGCTGGCCTAGTAAATGGTTAAAGCTTTGACAGGGGCGAACGTTACAGGCTTTTAATTAAAGCCCGAAACGTTTAACCATAAATGCGAAAACAATAATACCTTCTGAAGATTTGGATAAACTATTACATTACATTAAGAGTTTTTTATTTTTCAATTGGATGAATATAGGAAACTATGATTATTTCTATGAGGCTTTTTACGACGAAATATATCTCAGAATTTGTAAAACTCACATATTGGGTTTAATTTGACGTAGGCAACTTAAGCCTAACTTGGTTTTCTCGTTGGCTTATACTTTCAGAAATGTAGCAGACTTACACTTCCTATTCAACTAGATTACATTTCGTCGAACTAATCTCTAACGATTTATACATTGATGAATAGGTAGATCAATTTCATTTCTGCCAATTTCAGTTCTATCACCTTAGCCGAATATTTTTGGATTTTTATAGTAAATGGAGGAAATGCGGAAGATTCTATCATCTGTTCTGTGACAGAAAACGACTCATAAAATGTTGCGTATATTAGATAAACAAATACTTCCACTTTAAGTGAAGACATGATAAATGTTTCAAATCCACTAACAGGACACTTTTATTTTAAAAGCCAATAACAATATCCATTTACCCTACGCGGCGGGTGGTGACAAACTGTTTCCTCGCCCAAAACAATGTTATATTTTTTTTCTCCATTCATAATCAAAAACATAAACGTAGCCATTCCAAAATCGATTTGTCTTTTGACTTCTATTTGTATTGCGTAACAGTGTGAAGATAACGATAAGAATTTAGGACAAAAACATGTCCTTTTGATTTTATTCTCTTTGCTCTTGACTTGTTTCATTTGGAAGTTGAATCTAACCAAACTACCAACCAACCATTACCGTAAAACAGGACTTACAAAATTGTTCAAAAAGGGATTTATATGAACGCTAATCTCATGAATAAATTAACCAAATCCAAACCCAAGTCTCCTGCATGAAGTATTTTGTATTTAAAACATTAGCACTTGTGCGCGGAGGTGGGCAGGAAACAATAACTGCTTGAAACGACTAAAATGAAGAATGAAAAGAAAAAAGAAAACAACATTCTTATATAAAACATATTATTCAAAACAAAAAACAAAAAAACTATACTTGTATTTGGCATATAACATCTTTAACAATCTAACAAAAACAAAATGCACTGTTTTTTTATTAAACAAGAAAAAGAAAACCTAAAAACATTTAACGTAAAAACAATTTTTAATCTTATTAGAAACTATGAAAAAAAAACAAACAAAATTTCGTAAAAATCTAAACAAAACATTAAAAGGCTTGCTTTAATCATTATTAAACAAAAAGAAAAAAAAAACACAAAAGAAAAAAAAAATCAGTTTACAAATATTTAAACAGAAAAGCATAATAAATTTGAACGAGTTCATCCTTCATCTCCTCCCCACATAACCCCTTGAAGAGGTGGTAGTTGTCTGTTTTTATTGAAATAAATGAAAAAAAAAATTGTCTTTTTTTTTTAATTATAAACATTTTATGGAAACCCTCACATAAAGCCTTCTTGCAAATAAAACGAAACAAAAAAAAAAAAAAAAAATACAAAATTTGTCACATATACATACATACTACTTATATATATTACATGTACGTTTTTAATTTAATCATAATTTACATTTATTTTCTCCTATTTCCTATTTAAATTTACTCCTCTACTTCTACACAAATTCACACCACTTTGAAGAAACATCATTTATATATCTATGTTCTATTTTCTATTATTAAATAATATGTCATATATAAATATTTAAAAGGACGAAGCATATAAAACAAAAATAATTTTACTTTATACACACAACAACAACAAAAACAACAACAACATACAATAAAAGAATCCAAAAATATAATATTTAAAACATATTCATATTTACTTTATTGGAAAATGCCAAGAAAACTAACAATATCGTTTGATGCATTTACTTTTATTTCCTTGCTGTAGAAATTTTCTGCAATGCTGCCTGCATTGAAAACCAGTGAAAATGTTTCTTTCTTTGATGAACCACAAAAAGGATATATGCGAAGGATTTTCAGTAGATTATCTCGGCTATGGAATAAAATTAGTTTTTAACGGAACCAAGTCCCACTTTCATAGAGCATAAATCATTAATCTGTCTGTGAATAAAAGCTCTGCAATTGAACTACGGGCATCCATTGAAATATCAAGCAAATATTGTAACTAGATGGTAGTTCAAATAGTAAAATCGTGTCATAATCCGCACGTAGATGAGTTTTTTAAATGCTTCGGTTTACTTCGGCTGTAGCCCTCCTAATTGCCGCATTAGTTTGTGTTCGAGCCTTGAAATGTAGTTATTCCAAAGGGAGATTTTTTTTTGTCTGAAAATAATTCCGCAAAATTTGAAAGTAATGAAAAATTATTGTTCAACCTCTGTGGAATATCCGGAAGCGGATGCAGACTTGCATTAATTTTTTAGAGTAAGGGAGAAAACTAAATGGAATAAATGGGTTCTAATTACAATTCTTGCAATTGAAGTTGGTTTATAATGTAGCAACAATTAAGAACTGTTGACTATTAAAATGGGTAAGTTATGATGGGCTGCTGGTACAGCTTACCAGGAGGATTTCAAGTGTCATAGCAATTGCTCAAAATAAAAAAAGGACGAAATCGCATTAATTTTTTAATAGACCAATTATAATTGATTAAAGATATCTGTTGCAATATGAAAGTAGAGAATTTGAGTTAATAAGAAACTAAAATAAATACGGTTGAAATGACGTAGTAATGGTAATTATTATTTTCAATTAAACAGTTGGAGCGATTTCATTACAATTGGTAACTATAATGGAGTTAGTTTGAAACCATTGACTAGAGCCTTGGTAATTGAAAAAACGCAAAAAATAGTTGTAATGAAATCGCCAACTAATTGGTAAAAACAATGCAGCGGCCTCTTCTCGCCTTCCCCGTCACATACTGCCTAATTTTCGAAGGGATTTTGACCCGGCTGATGGATGATCACAATTTGAGGGTTGTTGGAAATAATAAAATCCAAAATTATCTCTGACTTTCCAGTAGCTATTTTCGATAGTAATGAAAGAGTTTAACGTAAAATAATTGGTTGTTTGAGGCTGCAAAATTGATTAATGTTTTTAATTGGCAGAGGATTTTTAACCGGTTTTTTAAATCATTTCCTGGATTATTCGCAGTTTTTTTAAGATATTCCAAAAAGTCGAAAACCCCCATTGCGATATTATGTGCCAGTCTTGATCAAATCTGGGTAAGATGCAAAACGCTGGTTCCTCGTTTTAAATACGAGGTGACCTCAAAAACTATTACCTTTTTCAATTTTGTAATGAGTTTAAATAAATAAATATTGAAAAACACCTGTTATTGTTAAATTGCACTGTTAATCCATAATATTTGCAGTGATATACACCAATTTCCGATGTTAGATACGTCAGGTGGTGCAACTTCAAAACTGTATTAATTTTCTTATAATCTTTTTTGCTCATTCGCTTAATAAATGCAATTTAATGAGTTATCTTTCTATATTCTATATTTAAAAATTTAACCTCTTTCATTAAAATCATTACTCACTTATTTACATTACATTGCAAAATAAAGAAATTTAAAGAAAAACAATCCTTTGGCAACAATCAAGAACTTATGAAAATATCAGTGTTGTAGTTTTTTTTTTTTAATGTCATGAAATGTAAAGAGAAATCATCGTTGAAATCTATAAGCAAATATGGATGTAAATTTGAAACTATTTCATTAAATGCTTCCACTGCGATAAAGCGATTGATAGGATCAGCCAGTGCAAAAGGGAGGACCAATAATAGTGGTAAAGAAAATATATAACTCACATTCATTCATAATTTGTAGAAGTATATTTTCGCAATGAAAAATTGCTTAATAGAACTTCAAACAATATTTATATTCATATAATAACCATTATTTAAATATTTCATTTTTTATTTTTAATATCTTTATACTTTTCTAAAATTAAAACCAACTACCGGTTAAAAATAATTTGCTTTCTCCAAATCTTTAATAGATAATACTTAAAATGCAGATTTTAGAAAACAGTTAACGTTATATGAGCGTCTTCTTTAAAACATTACTCACTTGAAAAGTGAAGGGAAATGTAAATTAATATTTGAATTATGCAATATTTATAACTCAAATGTGAAAACGAAAATACCATACATTTCGTTTATGGTATTTTCCACTTTAAACTGCATCAGTAATCTTCAGCACGATCAATTTCACTGTTCAGAAAATAAGTGCATTCACGGAATCAGAAATTCACCAATTATTTTGGAAAGAAGTGGTGAAAATTGCGCATTAACCAATGAATTTAGCAAGGACGAAAGCATTTTTTATGTAGTCTTTTCACATCTTCATAATAATTGTTTTTGTAGCAATGAAAAACACTTTTTATGGTGCCCTTCTTTATTAATTAAAAAAAAATTTCGCCTTTAAAATTGAGGCTCAAAAATTGTTTCCTTCAATTGCATCTCTTGGACATGTTTTTTATGAAAATATTTTATTATAAGTAAGAAAAATCTGGGAAAGAGTTTAAATAGTTTAGTGCAGGGTGTTAGAAAGCTGAGGCTCTACTGTCTCTAATAATGAAGCCCAATGGCTATGCAATTTAGCTTATTAAAAACTACTTAAAGTCCTTGGTTTTGTAAAGTATTACAGGAATGATCATTTGAAAGTGATAAATATTCATATATTACGCTTTAGGAAATGGTGAAGATGACTTCGAACTTTATTTTTATGAAAAGGAGTTGTGCATTGTTCCCAAAAAGCTGGCGGCCTTTCTACGACAAGTTTTTTTCGAGTTTAGCAATTTTCGCAGCCATTGCATGGCTGATGTCGCTGAATTTACCTCAACATCCAGGTTCCGAAAATCAATATTTGGGAGATATTGCCAACGTATTCGAGTATTGAAACCAAAAAGCCTGTTTTGTTAACATCTGTGCAGTTCTGTATAAAATATGTCATTATCAAAACCGAAAAATAGTAAATATCGAAGACAGTAATTTGTTATAGAAATAGATTCTTGATCCCTTTTAATAACTTTGTTTAAAAAAACAATATAAAATAATAGCTCAGCTTTAATACTCTCAACAGTAAATTTCAATAATAATGAAAACGTACAAATATTTCCTCTGTCGAAAAGTCGTAACTAAAAAGTGTGTATCATATAAAAAATGGATATCTAATTGGACCTGGAAACAAACCCAACAAAAAGGTTTTATCTAATTGGGTTTATAAAAAATATGCTTTAAGGTCACATGTAATTAATAATAATTAATCAGTCAGTTTATGATGTTTCTCTCATAAATTTCAATTACATTTTAATTAAATGTCTTAAGCAAATTTAATATATTCAATGAGTTTCAATGTTCATGAACAAATTTTGGATATTTATTTCATTTTGTTGCATATTGAATCAATGCAACTAAAAAGATGAATAAATCTGACTAGATCTAAAAATATTTAAAAAATTTTCACTTTTTTATGTATTCAATTTTTTTATGTGGCAAAAATAATTGCATCTAATGCGATATATTCCTAGTTACATCTGGCGTGAATTGTGGCCAGATCTAGATGCGGGTATGACATATCTTGACATTTGGGCTAGATATAGTGAGATGTAACAATATGTAAATAGGTCTGTTTTGTGATCTAAAGATTATTTAGGTAATTAGATGTCGGTTCATTTACATGTACCCCTATATTAATTATTCCTAATTTCTTTACTTCTTTAATTCCGGTAAAATATAAAAAAAAAATAAAATTATAAAAAAAAATAATGGTCAGTGTGTTCGCATTTCTGATTGAATTACTGTCATTTTAGGATTTGTTGGATCCTCTTTATTTTTACACGGGAAGTATTGGAGCAAAAATTATTGAAGACTACGATTGATTTAGAAACAAACTATGTTGGCAATTTATTTTTTTTTTTGTCTAATTTTGAAGCAATTAAATTAAGAAATGAAAGGTTACTATTTTTATTCCACAAATTTTTTCATGTGAAAGGTAGTGAAGAAGAGGACTCTATAAAAATTTGTTTTAACTTATTAGTTTTCCTAGCATTGGAAATTTTTCTAATAAAATTGTCATGTGCTGGAACCAGTTGGTAACTAACTTTCAGATGATTCAATTTTTAAATTTCTTTTATTTTTGAGATCAAATACAAAGGATTTTCTACATAAAACTAAATGTGAGCAGAGATGAATAAAAATGGCCGTTGAGCAGACTATATTATATTATTAAATATTTATTTGCATATATTTTGTTGTGTTTATATTATTTTTATATTATATTTCCATTATTAAGTAATAATGAAATATAGAACATCACATTTTTAACGTTTATTTTCATTAACATGTCAATTCTTAGTATAATTTGTTCCACTTTTGTTTTATGGTAGTGATAAAAATTGAATGAGTTTAAAAATAGTGGCATGTGGAAAATATATTAACATAACCCTGCCATTTTCTCGTTTCTCGATTGCTTCAAAATTTCTGGAAAAAACGAACGATTTTTTGTTGTAATTTAAAAAAAATTTGTACGAAATCACTTCCTTATAATTGAACAAATTACTTGTGAAATTTACGGAAATATTAAATGAGGCAGGGAGGGAAATGAGAGGAAGACTAAATAACTCTCTATCTGTCTTTGAGCGGCAGTACCCTCGATAGTTGCGACCAATATCATCAACTATTTAGTGGCAAATATATGTTTCTCAAATTTACGTTCAGTTAATGGAGATTATGGGGACTAAATTTGAAAAGATAGAATAGGTATTGGATTTATTATTGAGAGAATATCAATTTGTTATTGCGAATTTAGAATTTATACAGAGAAAACAATAAATAAAATGTTGTTTCCATTTCATATTAAGAACAAAGAACAAATTGGGGATTATTAGCACCCATCAGGATTAAACTATAAGAAATGCATGGATTTCAAATTCCCAATTTGAATTTTAACAGCATTTAAGCTATTAAGTGTAAAACAACATGAATATTCCAATGGTTGACGATAAGAAATTTTATTCGTTTCTTATGAAATTAAATCTCCGGAATTGAAAAATTGAATTAGTATTTCGGATTTATTTTTGTTTACAACCCCCAAAACAAGACATTTCATATACTGTTTCAAAACTGTTCCAAAATACGAACACAGAAATATGTAATACGAAGAATTGGAAATGGGATGTGGTAGTGCTATTTACCAAATTGAAAAAGAATATGTTCCAAAAACATTGATCGAAACCATTTACGCTGTGCTTCAATATCGCATATCGTTATTCATAATAAATATATTGTACATTCAAACATGTTGTTATAAATAACAAATTTGTTATCATTTCACACATTCAAAGACTTCAAAAGTTAGCTTTTGATCAGTTTTGAGATTAAGCTGTCACACTACATACATACATACGTTAATAATAACTTTACAACGCTTTTTGAAGATTGATTATAATAGTTTTAAAACATTTGTTTTTTCAACAAAAACAATATGATTTATAATTAAAATTATGTATTTGAATGCTGAACGGTCGTGGCACGAAGGATGATATTTTTTGTTCATATTTTGTTTTTTCTTTGAGTGGCGACCTTCGAGTAGTCTAGTAGTCGGCAAGTGTGAAAAAAGCGTTTCAAACTGACATTACGAATCGTCGTTTAGTAAGGCGTAGAAAGAAGGTCGCGTTAGAAATTCTTCTACATTACATTCATGGCAGGCAAAGGAGTTTATTTATTTTATAATTTGAGTGCTGTTGAGTATCTGCCAAATAACAGGAAGTCGCTTGAGAAACTCTTTCATATTCCATTTGTGGTTGGCAGGAGAAATTGTTTTTTTTAATGAGTGCTGTCGGCTATCTGTCAATTTCTGTTGTAATATCCCAGGTATGAAATGGTGTTTTTCTTTCCTGGTTATGAGATCTGTTTTCGCAATGTTTTTTTTTTAATGTTTCACAGCACAACTTAATTTCAAATTTGGAAAGAAATTCAATTTTACAATCCTTGATTTTTTAAGACTGTTCTTATGAATTTAGAAATAAATTATTAGCAAATTCCATCGTTAGTTTTCTTGTTAACATTTCTCCCGTTGCATTTGTTGTATTATACGTTATATATTTTTAACATAATTTTATTTTAAACATATCCTCTGTTTCTGTATTTCAATATATTCATTTTTTAATTTTACTTGTAACGATAATAATAATGTATTACTGAATTAGATCAAATTAACAGCAAAAACTGAAAATTTGGAGCCTCATTATTATTTCACCACGATATGTGATAATGTTAGCTAAAGCAGATAAATGAATAAAATATCTGATAGATTGTTCTAAAATTTTGCGATCCATTAAAAAAGAATCGTCCAGATTAGCGAAAATGTATATGTAGAGCATCCTCGTATTTTTTTTTATGTAAATAAATGGGTAATTTCACAAAATGTTTATAATTGAGAAGCATATTTTAAAGTCTCTCCTATTTCACGTTACATTTACACATCATCAAAATCAATTATTTTTTGTAATTCTCTCACTTCAATTTAGTAACTACAACTCTTACGCTGCAAGCAATGTTTATTATAATAATAAAACAAAATCTTATAGATGAAGTATAGCGAATAAAATGTTAAGAACTGCAAAAACAGAATGGAAACGCTAGCGGAAAAAATGTAGACAAACAATGCGTACTCTTTGTTTGATTAATTGAAAAACCAAATAAAAAAAAGCAAAATACTAACTATATTAAACAGTATGAAACGATCGATTTATACGATTAAAATACAAAAAAAATCATAAAAAGAACACAATAAGGCATTAATATGGAAATTTGAAATCTATATCAAACACACAAACACACAATGTCATAGAAGCGAAATTATATAACCGAAACAATACGGAAACGGAAATAGTCGTCACATAACCTAAATATATTTATGGTTATTTTTTATTTAAAATACAGCAAACAGTAAATTTATAAGAGGTACCGCGAAAAAAATTGATAATAAAGTAAAATGGAAAACTATTATAACTTTAATATATATAAATTCAAAATTGGCATCGTCAACAAATCTATATATATATATATATAGATATATATGTATATGTATAACCGAAATTGCGTAATACCACAATATATAAACAAACACAAAATACATATGCAAAGTTATTTATAAAACAAAAAGCAACATAATTCAATGATCCAGAAAACAAAACCGGAAAATAAAAACCAATATACGCATATAATAAACTAAATATTATTATAAATAATCTTTATTATTATTATTATAAATTATGACTACTACAACAACTGACCGTATATATAATAATATAAACAACAACAAAAAACATATAATAATTATTATTATGTATTATTGATTATTATTGTATTGATGAGGATTATTAATTATTATTATTATTATTATTATTATTATTATTATTATTATTAATTATTACTATAATGACGAGAACAACCAAAAACAACAACAACACCGTACTCTACGATAAGACGATACAAGAGAAACAAAAAGCCCCCACATAAAGAGCTCTCTCAAAAGCTCTAAATGAAAAATGAAAAACAAAGGAATAAAATAAACTAAAAATAAAAATAATGAAAGAAAACACAATGAGGAGAATTTTTTTGAAATTGCATTTAACTGAATGTCGAATGTTCTATTGCAATTTCTCTCTATACATACTGATATAAATGCATTATTATTATTACTATTAAAAAATAAATAAAAACAGAAAAATTCAAGACAAAATCCATTAGTAATAATAATAATAAAAGAAACAAAAATATAAATAAATGAAAAATGGAAAAAACTGCTAATATACGGAGAACAAGAAAACAAAAAATTGTGCATTTTTTTTTATTTACTATCGTTAGAAGCTAGGTGGGATTAGCCTTTAGGTAGGATCTGTGTTTCACTTTACGTTTAACTTGCAAGAACTGTATGAGCTGTTCGCTATTGCCATGACTTCGGAACCCTTCCATCTTTCCTACAATACTGATGGGGCTTTATGTTTTACGGAGTATTTTCTTCTTCAAATATCCTACCATCTTAGTTGCCTTCTTTAAAATGATTGGAAAGATTGCTGTAACATAACCAAATTTTTGGCATAAATGTACGCAAACATCTTACGTAATGTAATGACATTTGACATTACGAGTACATGTTTAGAGTTTATTTCGAGGTACTTCAAATACTAAGATTTTCCGATTTCGAAAGTACAGTAGACGCTTTGTTTCGGTTCTTGTTCTGATTCTATGTCTTGGAAATACATTTTTTCTAAAAATTTCTTGAGATATCTCCTAAAATAAAAGAAGAGGTAGAGTATACAATGTTTAGAGTTTATTTACTTCAAATACCAAGATTTTCCAATTTCGAAAATACAGTAGACGTTTTGTTTCGGTTCTTGTTCTGCTTTTATGTCCTGGAAAGACTTTTTTAAAGTCCCTACAAGTGTAAATTTAGTGAAATTTCTGAAAATTATCTCAAGCCCTTAAAATAAAATAAAAAAAGGTAATTTAAAATTTAAATTGATTTAGTTGCCGCCGCCTGATATCTCGATGGCTATAAGCATAAGATAAATATATTTTTGAGATTTAAAATGCACAAAATGTTGACATCAAGCGCACATTTTGCAAAATATTATACTCAAATATCCCTAAATATCACAATCTCCGCATTAAGTCTTCCAGAACAATATCCAGATTTTTTGTGTTGAGAAGTAGTGAATTAACCGACTAAACCGGTTGACCGAAAATTCGGTGAAAGTCAGTTTTGGATTAATGTCAAAAAGGTTAAACGATTTTCATTAACGGCTTCACTCATTCCATATCAGATAATTGATAGATTGCTAGTTAATGGATAAGGTTGGAAAAATTTTGACATCTGCAATATTGATATAAGTTATGGTTAACAGTTAACACTACTTAGGCACAAACACTGCCCTACAGCGCTTAATACCATGGCACACAAAAATGGCCAGATTTGCCGAACGTCCCTCAGACTGGATGAGAATAAAGGAGCAACCTGGTGCCCAGTACTTCACGATGGCTGCAATAAAAGCAGTAATCTCACAATCTGAATCAAAGCAAGCCCACGGCCGGGATAGTGTATTGCATTACGACGGCGTTGAACATCATAATCACTCACAGTGTGAATCGACTCGATCAGGGTAACCCGTGCGAATACAGACCTTGATGCATTCGCCCCCTGTGACACAAGCGCTGATTAACCAATTATGCCAGCGGTATATAGATAAGCATGTGCCGAGTTAAGAAGGCAAAAATCTCTATACAGGGAGATAAACATCGTCGTACCTCAAGGAGAATTTTCAAATATGTTCCTTAATAGCTGTATCTCATAATTACCTGCACTCTCAAGACAATATGAATGCCGTAGCACTCTTGTTACTGTTCCATAATCTCACTATTTGGAGTGAATAATGATAATACAATTGTTATAAATTCTGCTTTCTCTAGCACCATTGCAAAGTTTTTGCAGCGACATAAATTAAGAACATATTTGTTGAAATTTACAGTGAAACTTTATTAATTTCATAGACTAGACGGAATCGAATATATCATTCGACGATAATCATATTCCAACGGTCAAGGAGCGGCCCTAGAAAATCTCAAGATAATTTTCGACAATCTACTTCTCTTTTCCAAGCAAGCCACATATAGCAAGTACAAAGTAAAACCGCGCGGTAGGGTTCTAAATAACCTTGCAGACACATCAGGGTTAGAAACAAGGAGATTGCTGCGATGGTATCAAGGCGACTCTCAACTAAGCAGCTCCAATTTGGATCTTATTCCGAGGTTTACAAAATGTATAAAATAATAGTGGATGTCTCTCAATGACAAATGAGAATCACGTCGTAGAAGAGTAGTAACTTTCCCGCCACTTCCTGATGGTTACCACCTATCGATTCATCCCAATCTTCAAATTGGTATGAAATCGTTAACTCATATCGTATTAGAAAACAGATGTAGGCACATTATAAGCTATCGCCAAATGCAGCTTTATTATTCGATTGGATGTTACTGTTTTTACCCGGTTTTTTGCATGATTAAAGCTATCTACATCAAGAATTATTCAGCCAGTAATAGGAACATCCCGAAACTACACCTCGCAAATATTTTTTCTACAAATACTCAGCATTACACGTACATTATCCTAAATCGTGATATGTAAATCATGTTAATTGGCAACCATAGTCGTCAGAGAATTATGTTGCGGTGCTTTCAATTCACGGAATTTCCAGCGTGTGATTGCTGCATAAGGTTTTTACGATTTAATAATTTATTTATTTCAGATATTAAGGTCCCAACACAATAAGGTTATATGGACCATACGATTTAATAATCTTTCAATTAAATGTTCACAAAAAATAGGTAATAAATAAATGTAGAAACTAACAATTCCTTGCGGTATATTTTTGATTTTATCATGCTTATAGCTTTATTAAGTTTCAGACAAACTACCATACATAAATTAATTTGTAACGCAAAGGCAGTAAGGGGGAATAAAGAGGTAAGTAAGTAATAAATTAATATTCAACATCAAAAATATTTGTCTCTTATAGTTAAGACTTTAAACAAATGGCTCAATGTTGAACTCTACCACCGAGCAGGGCGTAGTTAATTCGAATGCCTGTAGGACGGTAGGATGCAGAACGCCAATCTTGCCAATAGCCACGTTGTCCAACATAATATGAGCACAGCGTCCAGGGAAATAAGAAGGATCTGTTAAAAAAAGACAAGGTGGTTTAAACAGTTCAAAATTAGCATAACGCCATAAATACCTTCAGTAGCTTGCAAATGATAACCATTGACAGAGCTACCGGCAGATTTCCACGGCACTTCTAGTAATTGCATGACGCGATCCAAAAGTCCATGCACTACCTCAAATCCTGCAGTCTTATTGCAATTCACCGCACATAAACGTCTTTCATTGCGTGCCCCTACTTCTGTATCGTCGTCAGCCACAACGATGTCGCTAATTTCAAACAGTTTCATGGGCAAAGGCATTTTTCGATTTGCCACTAGAGTTTTGAGTAGACCCGGCAATAGAGTCGTTCTTACAACTTGGAATTCTAATGTTTTCGGATTGCTTATGTGAACGGCCGGCATGTTATCAATGGACTTGTTCAATTTACGTGCCACATCATCGCGAGAACACAAAGTGAAGGTCAGCGCCTCAGTGAAACCAGCCTGAGCTACCTGTTCCCTCAATTGTTCAGTCAGTTTGTTTAAAGGATATTGCTTAGCAATGTGCATGAACGAAGGCAACGACTTTTTAATTTTGTTGTAGCCAAAGGCGATGGCAATGTCCTCATAAATATCACAAGCATGTATGACATCATGCCTCGTAGGAGGAATTTTCACACTGAGCGAGTCGCCTTCTCCAGCTTTGCATTCAGCCTCCAAATACATACGGGTCAACATATCAGCAACTTTCTCCGGAGTTTCCGAAATACCGATTGTATTATTGGCTTTCTTAACCGAAATGTTTTCCTCACGCACAGCCAACTCGGGGTAAGTGACTGTGGTACCATCAGGCTGCACAACATCACACGGCTCCACTGTGAATTTCTCTGAACAATGGGAGGAAAACATACAGACAATCGTATCCAAAACAACTTTGGCTTTAGTTAAATCTGTTGCGGTGCATTCAATAAAGACGTTCTTAGTGTTCAAGGAGATCTTAGAGTGGTCACCGTTTATTACGGGTGGCAAAGACAGCACAACTCCATTGGCATCATAAATCACGGGATAAACAGGGGAATCCCTAATAATGGGCAAATATTGTTTGAGTTGAGCATGATTGGCATAGAACTCCATTAACTCATTGCCATTCATGGACTTTGTTTGGTTTAAAGGAATGAAATTTATATTTTCAGGAGCTCTGGCCTCATAAGTGAATGGCCCTTTGATGGTGTCCAAGTCATGAGTGCCAATGGCTACAAGAGTACGCTTCCGGCAAATATTCTGATGTAATTTATCCTGCAGATCAATGAACGATTCATATGACGCCTGATCGAAGCTAATATTGCGTAAAACAGCCGCAACCGCATAAGGACGAATTTGAGCTGTCTCCGGCAGAATTTTCAGTACTTGACGATTGCCTTCACTTGGTTCCATTAGTTTGAAGTGTGGAGGTTTGATTCTGTGGAAAACAGTGGCAATATATAAAAATACTAACAAGGGCCTGCTACTTCGTATGTGTAATTTAACTTTTTTTAAGATATAACTATTAATTTTGATCACTTTAGTTTCAACCGTGTGTTCTAGTCTATTATACAATTTTCACCCTTTTATATCTTGTTCCATGACATAAAAGTTCGAACTTTCAGGAATCCTTTACAAATGTCCATCGGTACCGTCTATGTCTCCTTCCTAAAATTACACGGTAAGACGAGTGTACTTCCTAATTTTGATGACTTCAGCCTCAGACATTTTCTGTCTTGGCAATGGTACTGTTTTTGACTTCTTCATTCCCCATCTTAGAAACTCGTGAAAGAATAAAAATTTATTTTCACCACGCACATGCCGATATTCTTTTACTCTCTGAAACGTGTTATTTAAAATATTTTAAATTTTTGATAAATTGAATTCTTTCATTCAAACGTTAATTTAGTGAGGCGTTTTTGCTGTCCGGCAGCATAGTAAGTTTTATTTACGCTCGCATTTTGGTGACTTTATCATCAGTCATTAGTTCTTCAATTTTTTCATATTTTCTTTACTACTTGGTCCCTTTTGAACGCAGGGCTACTCCTCCATGGGCTGACTTCGACCGCGGCTGTCTGTCGTGGATGATGGTTCCAGCTTTATGACCCTATCCTTCCCAGTTTAAAAATTTCTTCTCTAATTTCGTGGAATTAGTCTCGGTAGTTTCTTTTTTTTTGTTCTGGTGCACCATGTGCCCCTTCCCTTGCAGCAACATTTAACCACCCCTAAAAATTTGAATTTTCAAAAATTCTATCATAGTAAAGCATCGGCTTTTGGGCTGTGTTTACTGAAGCAGACAGTCATCTCAACAATTAACAATTACATATGCCTTCACCCGATGTCCTCTTGCCTTGCTGCAGAATTGTGAGTGTTGACAGAAGGGCCGAGGCAAATTACTTTTTTTTATTAAATTATGATTTAGTGATTCATTTGGGGGAAGGTTTAAAAATACTCTGAATTGAAGCAAAATAAAAGCAGAGTAAGCTCCGAGTTTTCCTAAACGGTCTAAATTGCATGTGTGGAACACCCATTTTCGTTCGCAATACTAAACTTCTCATTCCTTTGGAAGAAGGTATACAAATACTCGGAATTAAAGTGTAATAAAAGAAGTAAAATTTTAACTTTCTCAAGTACTCTGTTTGGGAAATATAGATGGATTAGCGATTTTTGGTGGTATGTGGTTTGAATCTGTAAAACCCAGAAGGGCGTGGCAGTGCAGTTTATTTTCATTTGCAGTACTAACTGCCTGATGCGTGCTCAATTACACTGAATATACAGTTGTGTGAAAAATAATAGAGCCACCTGCTGTTCTATATATTTAAATGTTTTTTTAACCTTGTACATAATATTTTTAGAACTAGTGTTGTTATGCATTATTAGTAAGTCTTCTTCTTTTTGAAATCTCGTTATTTTCTCTGTCACTGAAGCAACATTTCTAATGATATCAGTGTTTATATGCAAATTGAAGAGAAACAAGTGTGAAATAAAATAGAGCCAATTTTAAAGTTAAAAAAAAATATTAAAGTAAAAAGCAACTTCTATTAATTTTTTTTGTTGAAAAAGTGAGTAAAAAGACAGACTGTCTTATTTTTACTATAATTTTAAAAAAATATTGAAAAATTAGTTAACAGAATGGGCAGAGGAAAACACTGTAGCGTGGAGTGCCGAGAATTGATAAAAAAGCATCATCAAGAAGGTAAATCGCAAAGAAAAATAGCAGAAATTATTGGATGTTCAAGGAAAATGGTAGAAAATGCTATAAAGTATGAAGACAAACCAGAAACAAGAGGAAGAAGAACCAAAATATCTGAGACTTTAAAACGAAAAATACTGCGCCACGTGAAACGAGACCCCTATGTGACGTCATCCGCCCTTAAAAAGGAATATCAACTTGATATGGATAGTTCAACAATACGGCGTATGCCCCTTAAAAATGATTTAAAAGCAAAAAGTCCACGTAAAGTGCCTTTTTTATCAAAGCGCAATATAAAACAAAGACTTCAATTCGCAAGGGAACACATAAATTGACCCGTATCTAAATGGCGTCATATTTTGTGGTCGGATGAGACGAAAGTAAGTTTATTTAACTCGGATAGAAGTTCTCTTTAAGTTCGGAGACCCAAAAATAAAGAATTTTGTCCTCAATATACCATAAAAACCGTTAAACATGGAGGGGGTAATATTATGGTATGGGGATGTTTTTCATATTACGGAGTCGGTCCCTTATATCGCATACAGGATATAATGGATGCAAAATTTTATACAAATATTTTAAGAGAAGTTATGTTGCCTTGTGCTGAGTGGGAAATGCCGCTTGAATGGATATTTCAACAGAACAATGATCCTAAACATACATCGAAGTTGGCAAAGGCGTGGTTCAGGGACAACCATGTGAAGGTTTTGTGATGGCCTTCACAATCACCAGATCTAAATCCCATCGAAATCTTGTAGGGCGAGGTCAAAAGAAGTCTTAGAGGAAAGAACCCATCAAATACAGATGAGCTGTGGACAATGGTTAAGACTGCATGGACGAACATTCCAGTCACGACTTGTCAAAAGTTAGTTGACTCTATGCCGAAGCGATGCTTCGCAGTAATAAAAAATAATGGCAGTTCTACAAAGTACTGAGGTAGTATAAGCTGTTATGTAAGCAATTGTTTTATTAACCAATTTATTTCTTTTTTCTTTTTAATAATTTTAGGAATTTTGTGTAGATGGCTCTATTTTTTTTTCACAGAAAAAAAGGATTTACGGTGTTTTTTTTTCATTTGAATGTTTAGGGCAATGAATTCAAATACTTAATTTATGTTTTTTTTTATATTTTAATAATACCAAATAAAAAACAACAAAAAAGTTTAGAGCAAGTTATCATCTGTCTAAATTTTTAAGTATTGAAATTTAGGTTTGGGGGTGGCTCTATTATTTTTCACACAACTGTAGTGCAATTGAATGAGAGATATACACGCAGAGAGCGAGTAGATATTGGGTCAATTTTCTCATATTTCATCTCAGCATTATAACGCAATATAATTAACAAGAATTGACTTCAGGCTATGAATTGCAGATTGCAGCGGAAAATTTAATTTCGATAATTCGCTCAATTTGTACTCGTATATGGAAGGTACCAGAAAGGGCGTAGCAATATCATCCATTTTCGTTGTTAGAACTTAGTTTACCAAACGCAATATATGAGCCAAATCTGGCTGGGTTAGGCACAACCGATTGAAAGATATGCAAGTAAAATTATGTTTGCAAAAATTGGTCATTTGTGTGAGATGTACCAGAAGGGGGCGGGTTACTTGATTAATTTTTCTCCAATTTTATAAAGAATTATAGAGCAATGTAATGTACAGAGGGATTACAAAATTCCGCAAAATCGTTCAGTTTGTATGGAAACTACCAGAAGCGGTGTGGCACCAAACGCTGAACATGCGCAATTTTACTAAATTCAGTGCAATCACATAAAAGATATTAATCTAAGAAAATATGGATAGATCTGAAGCACCAGAAGGGCATGGTTAATCGGCCGATTTTCCCAAATTGGAAGGTACCAGAAAGGGTATCGATACAACGCATTTGTAATCCCCGACAACTGAACATGTGGATTTAAAACGTCATGAGATGCATTTTGTCAAAAGATGCTTGATACTTTAAACTTTTCATACTAGCTGTTATATTTTTGTACGTGTCGAATAGTATTTATCTTCCTCCTCCTCCGAGCGAAGATATACAAATGTAGTCATTATGTCAATCGAGACATACAATTGTCGGCTATCTCGGCTACATTTATGTCTGTCTGCCTACATTTACTCTTTTGGTCTCAAGAAATTAATTCGCCTTCGAATGTTGCGGAACTATTGCAAGAAATTGGGTGGATTATTTAACATGCCATTATAAAAAATGTAAATTCTATCACATAATATCTTCTCTTCGAAATTTATTTTCCTTTTAATTTACCGCTGGTCAAAAATCTTATTGAGAATGCTGAAAACATTGAAGACAAGTAAACAAATGTACACATTAGATCAAATGTATACTTTACTATTTTTGATTAATTTCCGAGCCGAGTATGACGATGCATTTTGGATATGTAGATACTAAGTCAGATGGAAAGTAATATACATACCTTTACATACAAATTATGTAATGTAAATATATTCGCATTTGAATCTGTTAGGCTTTGGTTTGATTTGCTAGCAAAATACCGTTTCTAGAATCTGCAGGTTAGCAATAAATACAGACATTTGAGTATGGACATTTTGTGACAGAAACTCTTAGTAGCAGAAGTAGCAGATGGTTATTCATGTTTCTTTTTTAATGTGGAAAATATTCATCATAGGCGCCTTTCAGGGACAAGTTTCATACAGTAAAGGATTTTCATAAGATTTCCTAACATTGGAAGTTATTTTTATAAACAATTCCTAAAAAAAAATTTTTCGTGGATGTTTTTGCGCTGTTTGTCTTATTTCTAGACAGATTTCACATAGAAAGTATTTGCTTTTCATTGGTTTAAATAGGGAGTTGTTTCCATATGTATAGAAAAGTGTTTTCATAGACATTTTTTTATAGAGGGAACATTTTTCATTTTTCGTGCACATTTTTCATTTACGACCTAAACATTTTTTATATAGCTAAGTATTTTCGTAGACATTTTTTATGTGGAGAAGTGTTCTCGTAGGCATTTTTTATATAGAAAAGTTTTCTCGTAGGCATTTTTCATACAGAAATGTGTTTTCATATAGATGTGATTTCGTAGACGTTTCTCACATAGAAAAACGTTTTGACAGATATTTTTCATATAAAAGTGTATTTTCATATCGCAGACATTTTTCAAATAGAATAGTGCCTTAGTAGGCATTTTTGGTACAATCAATTTTCAAACGGAAAAGCGATTTTATAGACGGTTTATTTATAGTACTTTTTATGTAGAAAATTTAATTTAATATGAATACTCAGTCACATATGAAAAAATGTCTATAAAGACAGCTTTTTATACGTATAGAAACAATTCCCTATATGAGAAAAGTATGAAAAGCAGATACTTTTATCATAGACAGTTTATTTATGTGCTATCTGATGTGGTCTGTAAGCTACAGATTAAATTGAATACACAAAGAACATGAATACAAAGAAATCCAAAATGTCGCTGCAATGGTTCCGATAAAATAAGTATAATACACTATTTAGATTGATTCCAAAAACGTTAACAATAATTGTCAGCACAATTGATTTCAATGCCCAATCAGGTTATTGATGACGAAATCTTTTATTCAACAACCGAAATTCGTACTGGTCGCCACGATTGTTTGTAGACATTTCCACAGAATGGAAGTGTTTTACTCTTTTTCTAACAAAAAAGTTACTACTTTGCTAAGGAAATGTTTAACTATTATGCACTTCAACAATGGCTCTCAGGATGTACCTTTCTGTCAAAAAAGTCTACTTACTTGCCCTGGAACACTAACAGACTGGTTACTAGACCCTCCATGCACAACAAATCATAACGATTCGCAGGAATATCAATTCTGTAAATGATTTCCTCTGAGGCTTCAGAAACGCCGGCGGCATCGTCTCCCTGTTCCTTGGTTAACATTTGCTTTTCAGTGGTGACCTCGTCCAACTCCAAGCCAAAGGCGAAGCAAAGTTGTTGGAATTCATCATCAGCTAAAAACAGTAAATCCTAAGTTAAAATCCAACAAGAATACTTGACATTTCTGCAATAGCTTACTGTATTTTTTACCCAAAGACTGGAACAAAAGATCACGTTTAACACCTATAGTCGGCATGTTTCGTTTTCTGTGATGATTATTCTAAATTAACCCTTTTCTCTTTAATAAAACCACGAATCACATAAAATACTTGTACACGCGGCGGGGTTAAGTTGTCGTTGCTTTTGACAAGTAATTCTACAATCATTCATTTGCTTCTTCTTTATGGAAGCAGTGACAAAAGAATGATAACAAAAACATCTCTGTCATTCCAATTGGATGTTTTGTTAGTTTTGGCGAAGAATTCATGCAACGGTAAAGTGCGGTTGGTTCGCGCTGCGAGGAAAACGAAAATTTTAGTAATATAAAGACAAATCGCGAAGTGAAAAGTTTTAAAAAATAAAGTTCAAGTGTCAATTCGTTCGAATCATGTATTGGTTATTGTGTGAAATGTGTTTGTGTGCATATATTTGAGTTTGAAAAAAATTCGTTTAAACTGCGAGTCAGTGTTTTATGCACGTCGCATTGTTGTATTTTTCCGTAGTGTAGCCATGTATTGATCAGGGTTGTATTGCAACGGAAGTTATTTGAAGGGTTGTATTTACACGGAGGTCCGTTGGAAAATAAAAAGTTTGAAATTGTGTGTTTAATGTCCGATCCTGGTCAATTAGTAGAAAAATGAAAAATATATTTTTGTTGGAAATATAAAAAAAAAAAAAAGATAATAATAATATAAGTGTAAAAATAAAAAAAATAATATAAGTGTAATAATAATAAAAGTGTAAAAAATTTAAAGTGTCGAAAACCAATATTTAGTCGTCCAATCGATATACTGAAAATTAGATCAGCATTGAAGTAAAGGTAAGTTGTGCGTTTAGCATATAAATATAAATTGCAATATTTCTTCGCTATTAAATTCTGTGCTGCCACAATTTTCGTAATTTTAAATATTTGAATCAAATATCAATTCTCTGATGGATTCTAAACAAAAAGTTATGTCTTCCTCTTCAACCTGTCTAAGCAGCACTGAGGTACACATTTATGGAAATCGTTTGGCATATTTCAGTTTTTATGCTTTATTGCAGTAGAACCGAATAGTCAGAAATGTAAAATTGTAGTTTCTAGTTTAAACGTCTTCTCCTAACAATTTTAAATTTAATAGGAAATCTTTATATTCCAAAAAATGGCCTATTTGGAAAAAATAGGAAACGTCTTCATTTAATTTTGGAGCAAATATTTGATTATTTTGGGTGGTAATTTTTATTCAACATTTGAACCAAATTTTTCATTTTAAAATAAAGTTAAGTAAAACACACATAAAGCTATGATTTCGATGAAACTTTTATTTCATTATGATTTACGATGTTATTTAAATGACCGCCTTCGGATTGGTTGAGGCAGTGGACCTTTTTGAGGTTTCTACTGCGTCATTTTAATTTTTCTTTTTTTTTCAGTCATTTTTGACTTTCACTCACTTTTTCCGGACGCAATGGCTTTTCCACAACCATTTCTGGGTTCTTCGAGCCCCATATGCGACAATTTTGCTGCTTGACGAAACGACCGAGTGAGAAATGAGCTTCATGGCTGAAGAAATATTTGTTCGGTTGGAAGGGCACGTTGGAATTACCACATTTTTAGTAGGTTTTAACTATGTTAACGTGTTTTTCGGTCGTTAAACGATCCATGTTCGTAAATGGTAAACCTTTCACTAAATAAATTCTAAAAAACTAAAAACTCACTAAAAAGTTCAGATGACAGGTATTTAACAGCCGACAGCCTTGCCAGACCGGCGATTTTGCGGCCACTAAATAGATGACCATATATAAACATTGTCCACATAGATTACAAAAACAATTTGCTTAGTTTTTATAGTATGGGTTCTGCAGAAAACTTAGAAAAGATTGGAATTAGGGGGAAATATTATGAAAAATTATTTTTAGAATTTTCATTGGAACAATTTGCTTTCAATTTTTTTAACTTCGTTTGTGCAATATCTTCCGAAATACTCTAAGCAATTTATTTTATAATTTCGTTAACATTTTGCTCAGTTCAAACAAGTCTTAGCAGGAATTGTAGCGCCTACTTTGAGAGTATGGTACGTAGGGAGGAAAAGAGGTGAAAATGTAGATACAGAAATAACTTCCCCTCCGTCCCACTTTTGAAACGTGAGAGAACTTTTTACATTTGGTAAGCTTATACGTATTCTATTTTTAGATTCACTAAGTGGCAGCTACAATTTAGTGACGGTTCCTAGTTTTAGTCCATCGTAAAGTCTCTACTGGAAAGCACCTCAATATAGGTTATTTATTAGAATCGTTTTCTAAATAGACTATTCAAACCTGATGTTATGGATCTCACACACTGTAGTTAATGTACAGCAGGATAATTTGGACTAGCATTCAATTTATACAATTTACATAATATAGTTTATAAAAATAACAATATAAATTAATATAATAATATAATTTATAGTTTTCCAAATTTGTCTTTATATGGCTAAATGGTTTTAGAATGGCTGTAGCATTAGAAGAAATTAAAGCGGAATGTGTGTTTTAAACTAACCTTTTTTGTACATCTTTAAATAGTGCATACTCGTATATAAATAAGTTTCGTATACTATTTACTTAGTGGAGGTTTTGTCTTTCAAAATACAGTTCTCATTTACCGAAATCTCTTTGAAAGCCGAAATTTCCTATCTTTTTCTCCAAAATTTAAAAATTACTTTGTGCTAATTTTTTGTTAAATACATATATATTTACGCTGTATATAAAAGCTAAGATAAAGGATATTGCATTGCTTTTTATTGCTTTATTTAGTATTTTGCTCAATTATTCGATTGACTTAGTTAATAGTTTAGGTGTGTATTTAAAATATCAAATTAAATAATTTTTGAAAGTTAAAAGCTAGTCCCATCAAGTCATGAAATTGAAACTTATATAATAAATTAGTTTTGATTTTTCTTAAAAAGTTCCAGCCTTTGTTGTGAGGTACTTTTTCCGTTCAGTGACATGTTGTAACAAAAGATGAAAAAAAATTATGCAATTTTTTGTTTGCAAATTTTTTCGTAATTATCGTAGTTATCTTGTTTTTAAAAAATTTTTGAGTCTAACATTGAAATACTCGTATATTTTCACCCAGTTTCTTGGTTGCCATCAATGTTCAAATCATTAACAGATCGCACAAATTGGTTGTTTACAATTAGGCCACTTTTAAAATATACATATAATTAATGTTTATTTAGCATCAGGAAATCAGTTTTATTCTCTAATGCATAGTTGTGAACTTTTCACACGTTAATACCAACGTCCATTGCCGGTATTATTAATCGATCTGCTGCATCATTCCTCCCGCCTCTTCAACTAAGCGGAAATAAATCCTCATACGTTTTGCAAGCATAAACATCAAACGAATTTTTCCGCTTCTATAAATCAAACCAAAAAAAATGCTAACAAATAATCCATCAATTATTGATGATTCTCATTAGAATTGTTATGAACACATTGTAATTGTTGAGTAATTACTAAGTACGAAATTAAGGACACAGATTCAGGGACAATTGACTGAAGCGTAAGGCACCACAAATAAAGGGTCGCTGACAAAAAACACTAAACTGGTTGAGCATGTTCTTCAAATACAATGATAGTTTTGCAATAGTTTTGTTATTGTTTTCCAACCACTCTCTTCATATATTGGATTGTAAATGGGATGTGTAAAGCCACCCCTTCTGGTGCACCGCATACAAACTCACCGATTTTCTAAAATTCAATCTGTTCAAAAGACTAGATTTTTTGTGCAATATGTTGCTTAATTATTATTTATAAAACTTGAGAAAACTTGGGCCAGTAGCCCTGTCCCTCCTGGTATCTTCCATATAAATAACCGATTTAACCAACATATTCTTAGTTTCGATTGTGATTGTGTTCCCTATAATTCAAACGCCCAAAATTTGAAAACATCGGCCGCATAATTCAAACCATATATTTATATCTAAAAAAAAAAAAAGTGCAGCAAATTTCTTTACCTCTCTCGAATGGATTGGGAGATCTCCTCACATTCATTGAGCTTGCACCCATTCTATTTTTATATTCACTCACGATTACTCGGTTAGTCGAAGCGTTCCTCAGGCACATCGAGATGGCCACCGCTGTAATAATGATATGTGATTATTTAGGGTCTCGAACCTACCACTATCTGCACGATAGTAGCGTGTTCTAACCATTATGCCACGTACGGTTGCTCTATTTATTTAGTTGCACTAAATTGACACGCGTAAAGCGTTTGCCAAAGTAGGGTCTCACATTGAAAAAGTACTTCCTATACAAATTTGTCGATTTTCTAAAATTAAATTTTTCCTTCATGTTTCTGATTAGTATTCTATATGTACAGTAGACTAGATTTTTTGCGCAATATGTTGCTTAATTATTACTTATAAAACTTGAGAAAATTTGGGCAAGTAACCACGTCCTTCCTGGTATCTTCCATATAAATAACCGGTTTAACCAACATATTCTTAGTTTCGATTGTGAGGCGATGGTTAGTGCTCGCGACTATTGTTCGTATGATGGCATGTTCAACCCCGCATACAGCCACTTATTATTATTTGAGAGGCGGTCGATGTATCTGACGAACATTTGGAGTAATCGAGTAATCGCCAAGTCATGTAAATGCTTCTGAAACCGTGAGCTTCGGAATCGTCGTTAAATTGTAGGTTCCGTTGAATGAGCCTAAAAATAGAATGTGTAATCTCACTGAATGTGATTTAAAAGCTCTCTCTTGTCTAATTTGTGGGATGCAAGGGCATTTGTTTTATTCTTAGTTTCTTATTTTTTAAGCAGTTACACTAAATTAAGTCGAATTTGCCGCTCATTACGCGTTTGCTGAACAAAATTATGAGAATGGAACTGGGTGGCATTGCTTTGTGCCCATATAAATTGGCCGATTTATCGTAATTTAATTTTTGAGCTCTAATCCCTAATTCATGGACTTCAGTCACTTTCATTGTGGTCAATTATATCGCATTTTATTGGTTGATAAAATGTGAAAAATCGATGAATAACCACGCTTCTGCTGGTAACTCGCACATAAATAACCATATCTCTCAAGCCCCTTAGGTAACGGTTTGGCAAAAGTTAGTGATCCACCTAAAATTTCTAAGCAGAGGATTTCAAAAATGTAAAGATTTGCTTCTATTTTTGTCTTTTAAATCAGAGTAGTTTTTGAAAAGAACATAGCAATTTATATCTTGCCTCCTGGCACTCCTCACACAATTGCATCAATCAAAAAGGACGTTGTTGAAGGTAGGAAGATGAAGGCCAGTTCCCATTACCGAAGTTACTTACTGCTTTGATTTTCTTTAATAAATAAATTCACTTAAGCTGTCTAAAAATTCGCTGGGTCGTGGCTTTTGATTAAATATCCTATAATTAATAAAAAATGGTTTTTGGAATTTTTGCTAGCTATGTTATTCTGCATTTCAGCCAAAGGGTTGTAATGGATGTTTCATATTTGAAAGGAAAAGGTGTCAAAAAAACACTTTCCAACAGTACAGTGAGCTAAAGAAACCACCTGAGCGAAATATTGCAATTGAATTTTCATTGGAACAATTTGCTTTACAAAATCCTTATATGTCAAAGAAAGGGAGTGAGATAGAGAGAGGGAGAGAGAGAGAGAGAGAGAGAGAGAGAGGGAGGAAAGGAGAACTATGACAACGGTACGTCTTTTGAGAATTTTCATTTAGTTGAATTCGTATTATTTATTTCATCCAACTCAAAATAAAATTAATTCGCATATCTGCTTTCCAAATTTCACAAGCAAGATATCTGTAGAACAGATACAATAGATTTAATAATAACTATTGTTTGTAGTTTATAATTTATTTTATTTTATTGTGTTGTACATTGTGTATTTATTCCAACTCCAAAAGAAGGGCCAACTTTGGAATTTCCAATATAAGGACATTATCGGCATTAACTGCATTGGACCTGTTTGGAAACAATTTCAATTTGCACAGAATTGCAAGAAATTTAATTCATATTGCATCAGAAATAATGCATTTCAACATTTCTGTAGTTGATTCATTTTATTTTGTCCAAACAGATTTCGGTGGCAACGTAAATGTTGTTGTTTAGTTCGGTTCATAGTTTTCTTTTTTTTGGGTTCATGATTGGGTTCGAAAGTAGCGCATGCAGCTTGGTTTAAAACTAGTTTGCCTCTCTGGTTTTAGGTGTTATAAACAAGAGATATAAACTTATATTCTGTACCACATATTGCACATGGCGTAAAAGCGTATGACTATATTGCAATTCCTTAGAATAGGCTTAAAACACTATTTTTTTAGTTATCAATATGAAAATTTTTCGCATCCATGAACTGATTCCAATTTTTTTTTATCCTAATAAGCTGTAACAATCACCATAAGCGATAAGCGCTATATAAAAAATTGATTTTCTGTCTCACAGTATAATTACACTAGCCAACGACCGGTGGCTTTGGGCTGGATCAACCAAATATCTTTCGTAGGTTAGTTTGGTGGACTGAATTTGAATCTGTAATTGGGTTTTCTCTATCACGTCAGGTTTTAGAGATACAAAAAAAAAATGTTTTTATTCGTTTTTTAGATAAAAAATCATTAGTTTATTTATTTATTTGAACGTTATTTGAACGTCGTTTGTATTTTCGGTTTCACGTATTAGAGTCCAGCAATAGTCTCCCAGCATAGTCTTGTCACAAATCGTTGATAATATTTTTCAATTTTCATTAAATCTTGGTCAGTATGCCCCCTTGTTTGTCGCTCACCGCACCTAGATTTTGTGGGAAAAAATCTAAATGCGAATGAAGGAAATGCATTTTGAGTGACATTCGTGCACCTAATTTGTGATGATTTTTCAGCAATAATTTGTCTGTAGTTTTCACTTTTATTGTGTCCAAGAAAACTGTTCACGATGCCCTTGAAAAATTTCCAAGCTGCATATTTTTTCTCCAATAAATGTTGTGAAAATTGTCATCATTCAATAGCTTCCTGATCTGAGGCCAACAAATATGCTTTCTTTGAATTTAGCATATGAAGTTTTAGGAAAAACCGCTAACAAATATTTAAATGTCGCACCAGTTTTGTCCAGAGCCTTGACAAAGTTCTTAAAAAGGCCAAATTTTATGTGCAGCGGCGGAAGAAGAACGTCATTTGGATCAATTAATGGTTTATTTGAAATGTTTTGTTTTCTCGGTGAATACTCAGTTCTTTTTGGCCACTCTATGCTGACGTATTGATGACATGGAGCGCGACTATCCCATAAACAAAGGAAACAACAATATTTTGTGACACCCCCTTGATACCAGTCAACAAACTAATGATCTGAAATAGATTAATTTACAGTTATTTTCGATGGTTTATACTATATACGAGTATACAAAGAAATTTAAATCACACACCTTAAGGTTTCCACAGATCTTCCATTTATAATCGTTGTAATTGAGTAATGTCAAAATTTCAGTCATTGATTCGTAATTTTCCTTTGTATTAACAGCATGAGCAATTGGTATGGATGAGTTTTCATTCCCATTATGCAATAGAGGAGCCTTTAAACTGTACTTAGAGCCATCAGTAAATAATCTCTATTCATCTTTGTCACATGACTGATTCATTTTTTGAAATAAACCATCAATATCAGCGCAGTATAGAATAGAATGTTTCTTTTCAAAATATGCAACCAATTCCAAGCTTCTACCTCTATAGATTGTTACTTTTGTCCCAACTGCAAAATGTTTCCACTGCTGCATGCATGAAGCTAGTAATTCTGCGTCTTGCTTCGTTAAATGTAAATCCCGAATTAGATCATTCAGCTCAGCTTGAATCACTAAATGGCTTTCATCAAAACCAAAATAATGTAAATATGCATATTTTAATGATTCTGATATTGCATATCCTTTTTTTCCAACCAAATAATCACCATACACAAAGCAAAAATAGCTTCAATCAGTAAACGCTACTATTATGAAGATTTAGAATGAATGTAGGCTTCTGTCAAATTAATAATTGTGAAATTGCAGTGTCAGTATTGACTGTTTTGCAGTATTGCCAGCTTGCGATAAAAAATGAACAAGACATGATAGCTCAATTTTTATACCAGATTCGAATTCACCCAGTTTAGTTAAAAAACATGCTTTATTTCTGCAGTCAATTTTTTTTCCAAATTTGTAGACCAGTCTTATGGAAATAAAACTTCAAATCAATAATACTTCTGAAAAGTTTTACATATTTGAAATATTAAATTATGGACATTGGTGGCGTTGCTGATTGCTATTGAGATGGCCTCAAATAATAAATAATCAGTCGAAGACGAGGAAGAATTGAAGAACGCAATACATGGGATTACAATAAAAAATCAGTTGATTTATCATCAGTTATTGGAAGAAGGAGAAGTATGTCTTTCCTTATCTGTACCAACTAGTTGATCAATCAAAATATGTCCGTCGAATTTTTTTTAATCCCCAAACTGAATCTTCGTTTGGCAAGCGGTATATGAGTTGCATGTGAATCATACATTTTTTTCGTTGTGATTTTCTGCTTATCTCTTGACCTAAAAATCAGGGAATTAACCATGAGCGTGCTTTTGCAATGTATATTCTGTGCCAAATATCATGTTTGTGACTCCAAGATTGTGATCTATTCACGCATAGAAAAAGGGTAATTTTTGGCTAGAGTAACTCATTTCGTCAAGTTGATCAAGAATATACGATATATACGTACATCTGTTTCATTTACAATAAACATTAGACCGAATAAGGCAAAATACCTCTCTTATTGTTTTCAAAAAACAAAGAGGGTTTTTTGTAGACTTTTATACTTCACCGAAAAAAATAAAGTCTCAGACTGATTTTTGTTTTCTATGTGATAGATCATAAATCATTTCATAATTAAAATTTCAAAAAGCCGTCAATAAGAGTTATTTGAAGAGTGAAAAATAATAATAAAAAAATAAAAGTTTGTTGCGAAATTAGTTAGATGAGGTCCTAACCAATGTTCTGGTGTGCTTACAGTATATCTTGCACATTTTTCCCACAATTATATTTGAATCCAAAATTCCATCAATAACAGTTATTTCCCTGCAATTTTCATTAAGATTTCGATGCTTTCTGATATGTCGATAAAGTTTGCATTATTTTCGAAAAAATTTACATTAATTCGTAATAAATATATATAAGCACAACATTTCGGTTTAGGATACAAATTCGTGAAAGGATACAAATTCGCACCAGCGGTTAACGCAATCTTCTAATATAGACTCATTATTACATGTTTGGTTAACAAGTGTTTGATGTACCGATATATGGCAGTTCATCGAGTCATGTCCTTGGAATAATCCCTGCAATTTTCAAAACCCAAAATTACTCAACACTCCTTAATGAGATTAATGAGTAGTGGCTGGCGTTGATAAATGATTTGTTGGTGAGATTTTTGGGCACAGAGGTTGTGGTTAACATGGTTTGATATTTGCTCACCTGCCACTAGACTGAACTATTTCCGTTAGTGTGTGAAAATAAAGATTCGCTATCCAGTTCTGTCAAAGCCGACAAAAGAAAGATGGTTGTTAGAAAACGTGTGAATACTTTACGTCATTCCGAGTGGAAAAAATTATAGTTTCAATACAAGCTACAGGAATAAACAAACAAGTGTTTTTCGTTAACACTACCAGAAGAAAATCTTTGCAAAATCTCTCATCGCTTCTTTATGACGTGCCAATTAATCATTTCGGTTTCAATATTCCCTTTTAACAAGAAGTCAATTGCTCTGCTACCACCTGAACACTTAAAAAGTCATCCTTAATTTTGGAATTTACATTTTTGAAATTGTTTTAAAGTCTCCTGAGACAACCAAGAGTGGCAAACTGTTGACATGTTTTATCTGTAGTTAACAATATCATGGTGTTTACTTAAAATCATCTGAATTTCGAAAACAAATTTATTGGTATAAAATCTCATCAGATCCTTTGTACTACTCTACAGTTTTGGCAACCCAATATGTGGCAAAATGAATTTTAAATTAAACACAAACATACTTATATGAAAAGGATCCTTTTCTATATGACCGTTCTAAAATCATATGAGCGAGTAGTGTCTGTCCTGAAATCACTTTCTGAGAAACAATCTTACTGCTTACTTTGACTACCTGTTAGAATCTTATGAACATCATCACTTGATCCCACCACCATTGGTCGTGATCATTTCCCAAAGGTAATTGATATGTTTATTTAAAGAACGAAAAAAAGTGAAATTTGAATTAAAATAAAAATCACCAAGATGAGCTATGAAAAATTACCAAAAAAAAAAAAAGGAAGAAAAGAAGGGAATTGTTGATATTTGAGATTTGTATCTCATTCAACAAGAATCTCTTGGCCCATCTTCAATTGTAAGTCCTTTTTCATGGAGTGTCCATTGTCCTGTAGCTGAATTTGAAATTGTAAATTAAATAAGATTTCTTTTTCTGCTGCGTTGACATTTTACACTTACTGTTTGTGTTAAATGGTAATCCTATCTTGAGATCAAGATCTTCACTGTTTTCACCATTCTACTGTCCCTGCTTGGGAATCACGTAACAAGTGTAACACAGCAATATTACATTCGAGTTCGTGTACAATTCTCGTTGACGATATTTTCAAAATGTCAATCTTCTTTTACTTCTCACTAATTTAATTTGATATTTAAATAACAATTAACTATTGATTACAAGACCACACACTTTGTAAATGAAGTTTTCAATATTTATTGTTCTTTTTTTAATTCGAATTTGAATTTGCATTATTCTATTAGTAGCAACCGTAACATCAATTATGTTAAGTAGTAGAAGGAAACTTCATATAACAAAACAGCTGGGAACACGATTTTCTTATAGCATGTTGACTGAAGACAAATCTTTCATACAGAAGTGTGACTTAAAAGCCACATTTCGCATACAAAAATGGTGTGAATCCTCATAGGAAACTGTTGCGAAGAACAAGAATGCTAAAGGTAATCTATTGCATAAGAAACTTTTCATAAGTTAAATCCTTGGAATAAATATGTTTTGAAATAGAGGTTTGTAATGTGCGTTATTAATTTTTTGGGTCCAAAAGTAAAGTTAAATAAAACACACATAAAACCATGATTTTGATGATACTTTTATTTCATTATAATGTTTGGACCTTGCCATTATGAAATATAATGTCATTTAAATGACCGCTTCTGAATTGGTGGCAGCAGTGGATCCTTTTGAGGTAGTTTTCGACCACTTTGGGGATTATCCACGTAAACACTCTCTTTAACGTAGCTCCATGGCGTTAAATCGCATGATCTTGGTGGCCAATTGATGTCTCCAAAACATGAAATTACGCTTTCTGAAAACTTCTCATGCAATAAAGACAAAATCGGTAGTGCTGAATTACGTTTAAAGCACCATTTTGTAGTAAGTTTTAACTATTTTTACGCGTTCTTTGGCTGTTAAAGGATCCATATTCGTAAATTTCAAACCTTTCACTAAATAAATAATAATTCAGATGATGGGCATTTAACAGCTGACAGCCTTGCCAGACCGGCGGTTTTGAAACCATTAAATGGATAACTTAAGCTACCAATGAGAAAAAAATATTGTACTCTTGACGGTTAATGACACTTTGTTTATAGATTTTGGACTCGATGCTGTAATTTTGTTAATTTTGATCTATTTAATTTAAAAACTTGAGTATATCGTGAAAGCATCTGTTGATATTTTTCCCCATCTCGGCGAAGAGCCATCTTTATAGCTTTGACTGCTTCATATTTCTTAGTCAAGGCCAATGTATCAGCCTCCAGAATGGACCATGGAATGGAATGGAAAAATTTATTTAAGTTCAAGCAAAATGGTGAACATTGTTGTGAAGAAATGAACCTAGGAATTTTTTCATGTAAAAAATGTTTATTTTGTGGGCTTTGTGGGGTGGCACCGGGTTTTATTGAAACATCCAATAGTTTCTACCGAATTGGTTACGTGACCAAAACAACTTAAAATGTCAAAGACCGAAAAAAAACAAAGGCAAACAAGCCATTGTTTAAAATGTTTTCACGCCTTTAATGAAATGGAGTGGTGCGCGTTCTGTTTTAGTTACCGCGGCCCAAAACATCTGTGATGCAGATGCTTGCTTTCGTAGGACAATTCGTTGGTCTGATTTGCACTCTAATAGTGCACAACCGTTCTGTTGGTTTACGTATTACATAAAAATTTGTTCGTCGTAAAGGATAAAATTGTGAAGCTCGCCACAAACATTACTTGCATATTTAACGGCTTTGATCTTGTGGGTGTTAAATCTTTGTCATTTTTATATTTTGTAGTGCTTCAAGCATAGTTAATTTTTTAATATGCGCGACATGCTACGAGCAGACATATTGAAGTTTCTCGTCAATTGAATTGCACTTTGTCGACGATTATGTTGAGTTCTGGCCTTCACATTTGGAACCATTTCTGGCGAAGTTGCTGTCTTTACGTGTCCATTTTCATGGGTTTTTTGATGCTATAAGTATCATTGCAAAGTATAATGATCCGATACACAAACATTTTGTTTACAGGTAAATGGCGCAGCTCATTAACAAATTGGATTCTGATTTTTCAGCCAAATGTAAAGCAATAACACTATTGCGTTCAAATTCCATTTCAATAACTTTATTTATCGGCAAAGTTAAACGATATAACACCGTAGTCTTGTTAACAAAGTAACGAAGTGGCGCTTGTGAAAAAATGAGAGCGCTGTCACTAGCCATTTAGTTGCTATATCAGCGTGAAGTTGGTAGCACTTCGAATGCCTATCTCTGTACAGAGTCCTATGAATTTATTGGGGTTTCTTGTATCTTTTTCAGTATTTGCTGTAGAAAATTGTAAATATCATTAAAAAATATTGTTAAATTAAATATTAATTACTAAATATATACCAATTTTCGCAAACGGTCTGCTGTATTTATTTGATATTGTGATCTCCACCTAATGAAAAACTAAAACATTGAGTTATTAAAATGTCAAGGCAATATCATCTGTGCAGCTGGTCATGATTCAATTACCCACCCACGAAGATTAACACAGAGATTTATTGGAAATATCTCGCACAAAAAATCAAATCTGTAAAAGATGACATATTGCCATGTTTGGTTTTCTGTTTCGAAATGACATCAATTAAAGCCAATTTAATTATGCTATAATCGCTTATTATACCAATTTATAGGTAGTAAAAAAAATTGTCTTTAACCTTGTAGGGATTCCAAAATATTCATCAAAATTTCGTGTAAAAAACGTTTGAAAACATCTGCTGTATGCAATGAAAAGGGCAACAAAATATCTAAAAAAAAAACAGTAAATAACAAAGCCAAGAAAAAGTGTTAAACATTAAAATTGAAAAAATCGGAAGTAAAGCCTAATGCAGCAAGCAACGCGAGACACAAAAAAACCCATAAGGACCTCCAACAATTATGGTCATTTAAGCCATTTTAAGTAGTCACCAAAGTAGCTTTACGTCGACATTTGAAGGGGCCAGCCATCAGCAACGGAGAAGCTTCTTTTTTTTTGTAGAGGCGCATGAGCCAAAATCACCAGTAGGCAGACCAACCATACCATAACGACGCTTCGCTGTTGAACTACAAGCACGACAATGACAAGAGACAGCAATGAAACGCTTCAATAGACACACACGTGAGCAAAGAGATCCCTTCGGGAACTGGAACAAAAACTCACCAAACGACCAAGACGCGTGTGTGTGGTCGATCACTCGATAGCCGGTTAGTTTAATGAAGTGTTTAAAAATACAAAACATTAAGGAAATGAGGTGTAAAAAAACTGTGACAGAAACAACAGTTAAGTGTCACGACGGTGTCGTTTCGCTGTAGAGAATGTCATAAGAAGTGATATGTAATTTCAATACAAAGGCTTGTTTTAGTTATGTGGACATATTGAAAGAGATTCCGTCAATTATCTGTACAAACTGCAAGATTTTCTGCTATTTATATACATTAGATATTAAACTAAAATAAATGCAGTCACATAAATTGAAATACTGATTTATGTGACTGCAAGTCAATAATTTAATTGCATGGGTGCTACAGACCCATAGAGTAGCAGAGATGGTAAGATAGGCCTCACCTCCGCCAATGGAGATTATGTTCCATACTAGCATAATCAATTTGGTATTTCCTGGCTGGAAGAAAGGGCTGATAGATAGTTCAAGTATTACTTGGCTATCCCAGGAGGGCGTTGGCAATCGCATTGTAATATGCCCATTGTGTCGCACACCGTGGGTAAGGTATTCACGGCGAGACTCACTTAAAATTCTCCAGGACTTCTGTGCGTGAAAGTGTGATGATTTGCAAGAAACGATTTTTTGTTCATTATTCAATTTTGATATAAGTTTTTTATTGTTATTTCTTTTGTATTACTTACACAATATATTATACAAAAATTTATGAAATAAAAAGAGACTTTACCCGTCTGAACAATTCTTCTGAACAATTGTTTTCTCTTTCTAACCAGCCCTCTATAAAGCTGACTTGCACCACAACAATCAAGTATGTAGATTTTCATTTTTAAATTTTTTTTATATCATTTTTATATAAGGTATTACCAGAAATCCATTATTTCTCCAACAGGTGGCTTCAGTAATATGTATAACAGGTTATATAAATGCGACTCTGTATTCACAAAAAATATTCGGGCGGTTTTGTGGTTGCTTGGTTCAGAATTATTCTAGCGCGCTTTGAAAATGGACACAAAAAAAGATAGGTTTATAGGTTCTCTTCGATAAACGAGGAAATGGAATGGAATTCCATTCCGATAATTTTGATGTTAAATATGTTACACGCTCTGAAAGGACAATTGTCAAAATTGTTGATAGAATAGTGGAAATCGTATAATCTGGCCATTATGTAAACAGTGTAAACCACTTGAACAAAGCAGGATACAAAAAGAATCTCGGTGCCACATTAGTTAACGCAAAAAAGAAAGACTGACGGATCGAAATTCCGTCTGCAAACTGCTGAAAATCGCATTGGTTTCTGAAACGGATGGTGAATGATGATGAAAAGTGGGAAGCTTAGGTCGAATCGCGTTGAAGGCGCTCAGACGGTGCCCAAGTCAGGGTTCACTATCGGGAAAATTTTGCTCTGTGTATGTTTGGCAGGGAATCATCTACGATGAGCTGCTCCCCTACAGCCAAACTCTTATTTGGGACTTGCACTGTCAGCAATTTCAACGTCTGAAAGATACGGCTATCTTTGGCCAATAGGAGGGCAATTGTGCTCCAGGATTACAACGGCAGAACACACAAATCGATAGTGACTCACCAGTAACTTCGGGGGCTTGATTGTTAAAAGTTTATAATTCACCTTGTACTCCGGACTTGGCACAATGTGATTACCGCCAGTTTCTGTCTATGGCGACTGATTGTGGTGGTAAAAAGTTTGCCCCAAGAGAACTTTGTGAAAATCGATCGTCCTACTATTTTGTCAATAGGGCGAGGGTTGCTATGAGAGAGACACAATGGAATTCTTTGTAGAATGGCAATAAACTATCGAGCAGAACGGTGCATATTTAATTTAAATCAATGTCATTCAAATATAATGGATTTATTTTTACTATACATTATGTCAATTTGTAAACCAGTAAATTCGGATAACCAATGAAACACAGTAGCTCGGGGTGATGTTTCATCACCCAAAATCTAGTCGAGTTAATCGGAGCACTGTTGGTGAATTCACCCATATCGAAAATCATAAAAAATCATAGCACGAAAATGTTTGTGATTTAATTCTTTCTTTTCTGGCTTAGAAGAATTTTTTAGCTCCCAAAGTCTAATTGAGTTGTCCGGATTACTGTTGGTTGGTTCACCCATATCGAAAGGTATAAATAATCATCGCACAAAAATGTTTACGATTTCATTCCTCTTTTTTCTGGTATAGAAGAACTTATGTAGCCCTCTAAAAATCGCAAATAGAACTCCCATAAACTCCATAAAAAATCATCATCGTGTATAATTAAAGACTTCAAACTTTATAATGCTGATGGAAAATATAACGGTATTGCCCTTTAATTCTTAAAACTTAAGTAGCAGCCCTCGACGACTGCCATTTGCCATTCTCTAATTAATTAAAATATCCAAAAGAAGGCAAATCAGAATTAAAGATTTTGAAGATTTATAAACAATCCAATTAAATTTGAATTATATTCAAAACATCTTAATTATTTTAATCGGCATCATTAATAAAACCTACAAGGGCGTTAATGTATAATTAAAAGACAATCAAACAAAAATATCTCTCTTCATATAAAGCGATTAGTTTTAATCCTTTATATCTCTCTTCATATAAAGCGATTAGTTTTAATCCTTTCCCAACACAAAAGAAAACAAATTCCAAGAATTGATTTCAAATTAACCGATCAATCCAAAAATCAAACAACAAAGCGTGTTCATGTAAACGCCCTCCTCGCAATCGCTATAAGCAATGAAATTCAAAGGATAGTGCACTACGAGAACTGAAATAATAACTCAATAAAAATAAGCGTAAAACGCGTTATACGTTTATCACGTGTGACTACATTCGTTCATATATTTGTTGGGTTTTCCATAATAGACAGACCGGACAGAGGGATAATGTTCGCCGTTGAAGGGGTTGATGATGGACAATTAAAGGATGCACCACTCTGCTCCCCGAGTGTGATGTGCTCTATTTATGTCCATACGTACATTTGAATTGTTATCCTTATCCTTCGTATTTTTTTTTTCTATATAAAACAATAATGTTTGAATTTGTTTGCCTAGCTCGGACTATAATCAATCGTGTTTTTTTGTTCTTCTTTCAGTTTGTTGTATTCTTTTTTCTCTAAGAGTTAGGTAAACAATCGTTGTTGTGGAATTTAGAGTTAGAGTGCTCTCTCTCTGTGACTAAGATAAATAATGGTGCTGGAGATGCGGCAGGACTACACGTCAATGCTTTAAATTATGCATATTTATAAAGGGTTCAATATTTCACCGAAGGCGTTTTAATTTTTGATTAATGTGTTTAGACCATTTCGATTTTGTATAATTTAATTTTTATGTAGATTTTTGTTAAATATGTGGTTTCAATCGTATTGTGGGCACTATTTTTGTAAAGATGAATAATCACGTTTTATCTACAGCGACCGCAAGCAGAGGAAGAATTTAGTTTAATTTGGAGGCAGAAGTTTTTTAGCAAACATAATTTGGGTTTGATATTACACGGTCTGATATAACGTGTATTTTGGAGCCGTCCAAGATGGTTAGTATACGCGACGCATAGACGTAAAATGTGAATATGCACCATGTTGTCACTGTTGGTGGGCAACATCAGGATTAGGCATTTTGTCGTAATAGCTAAGTCAGTATGTTGGAATATGGAGCGGTTGTATATTTCCTCCAACCACTCGCGAAAATATGTCTTTGCTGTCAGTTCCTTGGAATTTGCGGTTCTGAAAAGCAACCGAAAGCATATAGTTAAACTGTTAGATAAGGTGTCCAAGTTTCTTGACAAGTCTCCTGTTTTTCTTTATAAAAATTCAACTTTATTATGAAGACATGTTTCCAAATGATTCATTGAAAGTATTGCCCATCGCTAGCTACTACTTTTTTCCATCTTTCTGGTAAAGCTCGTAAAACTGTACATCTTTTGAGACTATCCACGAATTTAGCCATTCCGACCTGGTCTCACCAAATACAGAGCATAACCTTCGCAGCGTGAATGTTCGGCCGAGGGGACGACGTAGAAATATGACCGGGCAGCCCCATGACTTTGTTTGCTTTGGATTACTACAAAAACGACGCTCAAAACCCTTGTCTGCAACTCCCTGCTTTTGAATTATTCCCAATGCATGCAATGAAATGGCTTGACGCAAGTTCTACCTGCGTTTGACACGGATCCCCATCAAGCAATGCTGTCAATTCAGTGTCTTCGAAGGTTTTTCGTCTTCCTTCACGCGAACGCTCGTCAACATAAAAATCACCGTCTTTAAAGCGATGGAACCGATATCGACATATTGTTTTACTTTAAGTGCATAGCCGTAAACGTTTTGAAGCTCTCGATTAGAAAATCAATTCTTCCCGCATATGACGATTATTATTACCGAAAGAATATGACGTCAAAGAAAATCATTATTATGTCGAGGCGGTATATTTACCACATGCCTAAGCTTGGCTCATGATGTTTAGGTTATGACAGAATCAACTAGCACTTACAGCTGGCGCCATCTACTGGCAAACAGCGGGAACTTAGTTGTGCACCTAATATTTTCTGTAATACAGCTTTAGGGAGCGTTGTCGTTTTTATGGCACTATTCAATTCTTCCAAGCACTCTCAGATTTTCTTTGTAATAAATTTCATGCATAACGAAATGTGAGCTTTCGTTGACATCTTAATTTATGTATTCTGAGTATCGGTTCAAATTAGGAAGCACAAATAAAGCTTATACAAATATTTGGTAGGGTGTTCCATATGTCTTCGACATCACGGCAGCTATTAAAAACGTTTATAATTTTATATAAATATTTTTGTTCGTTTTGCATAATTGATCTTAGAGATTTGTAATATCTGATACATCTTAAACTTAGACGCTTGTATTTCAATATCTGTTGCCACATTTCTGTGAAAATGTTCTTGACTTAAAATTTCTAAGATATTGTCCCAAAAGCTATATAGAGAGATTAATAAAGTACATCATAAATGAGAACTTTCACTATTGTTCTCTTTAGGAGAGCCTTTAGTGAAAATCCAACCAAAAAGTGAGCTGGGGTCAATGGTTCCAAGTCTCATGTATCAGTTGATAACTCAGTTAAAGGACGAGAGTTGAGTATACCTTCGATAACAATAACAGCTGTTGACAATTCTTCGAGTGTAAGACGTGCATTAATGAAGCTTCGATTTAAGTGATTCTTAGCCGACTTTACAGCGGCTTCCCAATGCCCTGGTGGAATTAAATAAAAGTAAGTGAAATTATTAGAACAGTACTGAGCTTTTGAGGTTTGATTCTTCGGTTTAAAGAGGAACGCTTTCAATTCATCTCAATTGTGCAGGCTCCAATAAAATTGGTTGCATTATCGCAATAGAAGTCTGCTAGTAAACCTCGTCTCCCAATCATACACTTCAACCATGCCAAGTCAGTCGAGAGATTAGAGACCACTTCTAAATGATTAGTCATTGTAATGAAGTTGACAAAAAAAAGCGCTATATATTTTTTTTCCACAATTTGAAAATGGTCTAGATAGAGTTACTCTTTTTGGACGTAAGTTTCCCATTGTTTGCTGTTGAAGTTTGGATTTGTATCGTACGCAACTCACACAAAATCGTATAACCTTTCGCGCTATTTCCCTCGCATTTATGATCCAATACTCTATTCTGATAAAAGCCACGAGATATTTTGTTCCAGCATGATAATTTGGAATGGAGATATCGAACGTAATTTGTTACAAATGAATATTTATTTGGCAATAAAATAGGATGACGTGTAAAAGGAGTATCATACCCGCGATAATCATACCCACAAATCGTTCTTGCATTGAATTGGTCACTGGAAAAAAATGGTCACCGTTATGTAATTCAATACTTCCATTTGAAAGGTCTCAATTCAACCAATATTAAAGCTGAGCTGGATTCTATTCTGGGGAAGTCTGCTCCTTCGTTTAAGGCTGCAAAATATTGGGTAGCGAAGTTTAAACGAGTCCACAAAATGGTATTGGATGATCATTGGCTGAAGGTGCGTGAGCTGGCTGAAATGATAGGCAGTTCAAAAAATGTCATACGTCGTATATTGACTGAAGATTTGAAGATGAGAAAGCTGTGCGCAAGAAGGGTGCCGCGTTTGCTTTCAATAGAGCAAAAATAGCGTTGCAATAAAGCCGAATTTTTGCGTCGATTTATGACCATGGGTGAGACATGGGTCCACCATCCCACACCTGAGACAAAGGAATAATCGATGCAGTGGACTGGAATAGGGCAATCGTGTTCAAAGAAGGCGAACACGGTTCCATCTGCAGACAACGTCATGGCGTCTGTTTTTGGGATGCGCATGGGATTATTTTTATTGATTATCTTCAGACAGGAAAAGCCATCAAAAGCAAATATTATGCTAATTTATTGTAGCGTTTAGGTGATGAAGTTACGGGAAAAATGAATGTGAAAAGGAAAGTGTTGTTTCATCAAGACAATACTCCAGTTCACGCATCCACTATTGCGATTGCAAAAATTAATGAGTTAAAGTTCGATTTGTTTCACCACACACCTTATTCGCCAGATTTAACTCCCTCAAACTATTTTGTATTTCCAAGCTTGAAAAATGGCTCGATTCGAATGTCGCTCAAGTTCGAATAATTCATTCAAAATTTAAATAACTCGGGCAAGAAGATAATATGAAAGAAGTATACAATCAACGTACATTTTAAATGACAAAAATATATATATATACAGGGTGGCGCAATAGAACGTGCATATTGCATCATAATTTTTTGCGGGGTAGAAAAGGCGCGTACGGGGGGGCGCCTACATCGTTGGGTTGGCGGGCTCATTGAGTCTTACACGCTATGAATCACTTTGACGGGAAGCGTCGCGCATTTTGTGTGCGCGCATTTTACGAGAACTCTCGTTCATATATTGCTACTAGGCGACTATATTGTGCTGAATATGGACTACGTCGGATTAGTGAAGCTCCGAGTGCTAATTTAATTAAATAATAGGGTAAAGCGTTTTGAAGAGCCCGGTTCAACATTTAAACCACAAGCAAATGGTCGCCCAAGAACATCTAGGACCGAAGACAATGTTGAGAGAGTTATGGAGTCAGTACGAGGAAATCCACAAATATCGACTCGCAAGAGATCGTCTGTCTTACAATTATCGCGACGAAGTTTGCAAGGAATTTTAACATTGAATCTTAAACTGCATCCATATAAGCTGCAATTAACACAAGAATTGAAGGAGTCTGACTTCATAGCAAGGCTCGCATTTGCTAATGAAATGCTTAATCGATTTTCCAATTTTGACAATATCCTTTTCTCTGACGAGGCTCATTTCCTTATGAATGGGTTCGTAAACCGTCAAAATTGTCGTTACTGGAACAGTGAAAATCCCAAAATCAAACACCAGAAACCATTGCATAGTCCTAAAGTGACAGTATGGGCAGCAATCTCTGGCAGAGGAATTATTGGTCATTTTTTCTTCGAAAATGCGCGGGGCCAAAACGTCACGGTTAATACGGAACGCTATGTTGAGCTGTTGGACGGATTTTTGGCTCCAGAAATTGAAAGTTCAAGAATAGTGAATTCCAGAACTTGGTTCCAACAAGATGGAGCTACCTGTCACACATCAAATAACTCCATGGCGGTGTTGAAGCAGATGTTCCCTGGCAGACTGATTTCGAAAAGAGGTGATATCCCATGGCCCCCACGTAGTCCAGACTTGACGCCTCGTGACTTTTTTTTGTGGGGATACCTAAAACACAAAGTCTACAGTAATAATCCAAGAAACATCGTTCAGCTCAAGGAGAATATCCGTGGTGAAATGGCAGCCATTACACCAGTATTACTAAAGAAAGTTTTCAATAATTTTCGTTTACGGTTAGAGGAGTGCCGTCGTAGAGAGGGTCACCATTTAGATGATGTTATTTTTAAAAAATAAACTCCATTTATTACTCTACAATGCCTTAGATTTATTTTAACCATACCTTTTGCATTTATTTTTTAATCTATTTTTTAAATATGAACGTTCTATTGCGCCACCCTGTATATTCAAAAATTTTGAGTAGTTCACAACAAAACAAAAAATGTGAAAAGTTCAATCATTCAAATTCTGGTTAAATAATTGTTCGATTAATGAATTAAATAATCAAAATCATAACTAAGCAATTAAATATGATTAATCCAAATCTATGATTAATCAGTTAATAAATTAATCCAGATTTTAGTAATCGGGTTTACCGACTAACCAATTAACCGCATATCCCTACTCAAAATTAAAGGTTTAAAAGTGATTTATGTTAAATTTGTTATTTTAATGCAAAGCACCTGAATGGTGCAATCCCATATTATAAAACAAATAGATACCGTTTGATTCTATAAATGGGTGAACTTCTCACATTCAGTATGCTATTGAAAGGACCCCACTGCTTAACCACAATTCCAAATATCAGTTTGAGAAACTTTTAATAGATTTGTCAATTTTTGGACTACTTGAAGTATTCATTGTTTCCTCCTTGTGACTAGCTTATGATCCATAACAGACTCGACTCAATTCAAAGCTATCGTCTGAATGCTAGTCGTAGATAAGTGAAATGTGCTGAATATTTGCAAACTTCCGCAGCAAATGTACGTTTTTAGATGTTCACTAAATACAATTTAGTGAAACAAAAGAAATACTACAACCATGATTATTTGAATACAACATTTATTGAGATGGTGCAAATCCAAATTAAGTCCAGAGAAAACAAATACAACACAAATCGGCCGACAAGCGCTGCAATAACTGATGTTATCACTGATGTGGTGCGAAAGAAAAACGATTAGTGATCTGCCGAAAATTGCCCACGAATTGGATCAGGAACAAGATAATGGGGAATGCACCTTCCTCCACCACCACACAAAATAAAGGAAAAAAGAGAATTTTTCAGATATTTTAGCACACTTGTACTATTAAACCATTTTTCTGGGGTCAGTTTCATTTGCTTTTGTTGCCAGCGTTTTGTTTTGTTTTTGTTCCTCAGTTTCTTTCTTTTTTTTTTTTTTTGGCTGAAGAGGAAGTGGCAAATTACATTTAATTTTATCTGAAGAGGATTAAATGAAATCAGGCGGTCAAAACTCAAATTTCGAGGTCGCTGCAGCCAGCGCGAGTTTACGTTTATACGCATGCGAGTATTCTCTTCCATGCGGTGGGTTCCTCTTTTCAAAAGATATTATAGTTGATATCATGTATTGAGAAGTGTGGGTACGATGAATGCGTCGTTGTTTTCTGCCTCGTCATTCATATTATAAGGTCAATCGTGCGCGTAGGGCTCCTTAAGAAGTGGTAGTTTAATTCGTTTTTTTTTCGTTTGGCGGAGGCGACTTTTGAATTTGGTGCATTTCCAAAGATTCTTGTGTTTTTTTTTCTTTCGAAAAACAATTGAGTGACCGAATGCAGCAAATTTTGTTGTTAAATTTAATTCCATCATTAAGTTAAGGTTTTGGGGTTTGTTGCAACAGTGCTGTTGTTGTGACTGTTGTTGCTATGTGTCGAGATTGATTGGTGTGGAATTACAGATTAGTTGAAGTTTACATTAAGTTTTCGAGACATTCAGATGACGCCGAGGCATGAAATTTAGGGCCGTTCGATGGCAACACGTTGAAAACATGTGTGTGTGAGCTGTTGGGATATACATAAATACAATATAATTCATAATTTCTTTAAAAAGTCCATTAGGTACCTTAGAAGTCAGGGAAAATATTGAAATAGAAAAAAATAATTGCTAAAATGTTTAAGTTAACAAATACAAAGTAATAAAAGTCCTCATGACATTGTTTTTGTGGTGCCTCCGGATTGCAATATTGTAATATTGTGAGCATTATAATCTAAAGATCCACACCTTATCTAATTCTCTATCTAATCTAAATACAGGGTGTCCGTCGGGAAGGTATACTACTTCGTTTTGCCGCCACTTTGGTAAACATTAGTCTTGACAGTTAAACGCTTGAGCAACTCAAACAAAATATTCGTGACGAAATTAATGAAATACTGCGTGAAATGTGTGAGAATGTAATGAAAAATGTGCTCAAAAGGGCTCGCATTTGTGAGGCTAACAGAGGCGGACATTTATCTGATATTGTATTCCATACATAATTGCCGACATTAAGTAAAACATTTATCAATATAAGACCCATTCTCTTTCATTTAATCAAAAATTATAAACAAACTAGCCGACCCGGCAAACGTTGCTTTGCCTTCAAATTTTAGCAGGAGCAGAAATAATTTCTTTTTAATTTGTGGTTTGTATAGGATGTACCACTCCCCATTGTCCAATCCCGCCCATATTTGCAGCAGCACTTAAGATATGTACACCGATGTACCAAATTTTGTTCAAATACCGTAAACAGGAGCAGAAATATTGGATATTTAATTTATGGTTTGTATGGGAGGTATCACGCCCCATTGTCCAATCCCGCCCATATTTGCAGTAGCACTTAAGATATGTACACCAAACCTACGCACCAAATTTTGTTCAAATACCGTAAGCAGGAGCAGAAATAATTGATTTTTAATTTTTTGTTTGTATGGGAGGTACCACGCCCCCTTGTCCAATTGGACCGAATTGTAAATCTAAACCATCCCGAGCACCACCCAGACGCATATACAAAAATGTATGCAAAGCGGTCCAGCCGTTTAGGAGGAGTTCACTGACAACGCCCGTACAGTATAGGTAGAATTATATATATAAAGATATTTATTTTCGAAACGCCGCCTACTGGATTTAAACATATACAAAATGTTAAAATGATGAAACATACATACATTTTTAATTTGAATAAAATCGGACCATAAATATAAATAATAAGACCACCTCAGCGCCACCTACCGGGTTCATTTATACACAAACAAATTTCTCATGATCAAAGAAACACACATTCTGAATTTCAGTTAAATTGGTTCATTAATATAAATTTTTGAAATAAGTCTACCTCAGCGCCACCTACCGGCCCCAAACTTCATTAAAACCTAATCGTGCACCAACCGACCCTATGGTGTGAATACGGCTGCTGTAGCTGTAATCGTTAAGATCTGATGGTCGGACAAACATATTCACGAACGTTTTTATATATTAAGATAACACAGTATACCTTCCCGACGGACATCCTGAATTTGGTATTGATTGTTGACCTCTTGGTTGATAAGTTTAGCTTTAGTTTGGGTGTTAGGTTTCGGATTATTATTTTCCTTTAATTTTCAAAACTAACGAACAGAGCAACAATCTCGACGTGCATTTATGGTTTACTAAAGATCTATGAAAAGTTACAGTTTTAAGGACGCTTTTATTAATTATTCACTAGCGCACGGGCTTTGCAGATTTACTTTGCAGTAACTGAAGACGAAAAATTGTTGATATCGTTTGACTTAGTTTCTCTGTTTTCCAGTATTCCACTAAATTTGGGAATAAAATTTGTCGGTAATAGTTTTGAATGATTTCTCGGATAAAAACATCTCCGATCTATTAAAAAGGGCATCCAGCGGAGGAAGTTTCAAGAGAAACAAAAAAAATATAAATCAACGACATACTTCTCTGATTAATCAGACAGACTAAAATTTTTCAATATCTATCATTTTTTTTTTCAATATCAAACGGAAAACCAACAAAATAAAATCCACAATGGCGACAGAAGAAAAATCATAAAATCAAGTGCATGGGTACGCATCCGGCACATGCCCGAAAGTATGTATATGTCGGCACTGCCAAAACCAAATTATAGATTAGAATTGCATCACTTGAATCGGATCACAAAGCAACTAACAAACCTTTGGAGCTGAAACGACAATTGCAGCCCGCCAAATCTTGATGATTTCGAGATATTGGTGAGAAAAACTGCTCTTAGATCGATACATTTGAGATGTTCCATATAATAAAAGTACCTCCTAAAATTAGACTAAACTATAAACCGGAAAAACATGGAAAGAAGTAGGTCACCCTTATGTAATTCAACATTTCCATTTAGAAGGTCTCAGTCCAATCACTATTAAAGCCGAGCTAGATTCTGTTCTGGGAGAGTCTGTTCCTTGGCTTACGACGGAGTTTAAACGGGGTCGTACAAGCTACCAAGATGAACAATACAGTGGTCGGCCAATTGAGTTTTCCATGCCGGAAACGGTTAAGAAAATCCACAAAATGGTGATGAATGATCGTCGGTTGAAGGTGCGTAAGCTAGCTGATACATCGTACATTGACCGAAGATTTGAAGATGAGAAAGCAGTGCGCAAGGTGTGTGCCGCTCTTGCTTTGAATAAAGCAAAAAAGCCTCGTAAAGATGTTTCAGTAAAGTGTTTGGCGATGTTTCACTATAATAAAGTCAAATTTTTGAGTCGATTTATAGCCATGGGTCCACCACTTCACACCTGGGGCAAAAGAACAGTTAAAGCAGTGGATTGGAATGGGAGAATCATTTCTAAAGGAGGCGAAGACGGTTCCATATGTAGGCAAGTTCATGGCGGCAAAATGTTGTTTCATCAAGACAATGTTGAAGTTCATACATTCACTATTGCGATGGGCGAAATTTATGAATTAAAGCTCGAATTGATTCATCTTATTGGCCAGATTTACCTTCGTCGGACTATTTTATATTTTCAAATTTGAAAAAAGGCTCAGTGGTATAAGATTTGCCAACAATGAAGAGGAGGAGTCTGCTGTTGGCGGCTATTTAAGAAGTTTAACAGTTCTTACTATAAACAAGGTATGGAATCTATTGAATATCGCTGGAAAAAGTGGATCGAGCTAAAAGGAGATTATGTTGAAAAAATAAAGAAAATTTGTCCCAAATTTTTGTTTTGGAATCGCCCTTGTAGATGTATAAACATATAACCAACAAATATAGACGACAGTGGTAGTAGTTGACTTAAGCTTGCTCAGGGCGGTAACTTTTACATCATGAATACTTCAGTATAAGAAATAATACAACTTAAATTTTATTTTGATTATTTTCTGTTAATTTGTAATGTTTACTGTGTTTTGTTGTCAAGAAATCTCTGAAGATGACTCAAAACTTTAGTTGAAATATTGGAAATGAAAATGGCAATTAAAGGGCCGAGACCTAGCAGGCAAACTATAGACAAATTTGATTGTTCGTATTTTCTACATCAAAGTTTTGTTATTTTCTATTTCGATTAGGTTTTTTCGTAGACGACCTGTAATTCTTAAAAACACAATTTTTCTTTCTTTTTCTATTTCAAAAAGGTTTTAAACGTTTAAAACACAGCAAAACGTAAATGAAATCCCTAAGGCACTATATTCATTCAATAATTATTAAGTGTACCTTAAATATCGTAAAATTCTCACCCCTTTTGATTGTAAATTCCATACCTAATTGTAGTTCAACATAAACGCTATGTTCAAAGTTCAAATTTCTGCGAAATTTACCATTATTTTACAATTTATAAATCTTTACGTTTATTGCTGCCGTCACAGTGTTTCACTGCACTGAGCAATCATTGTTTTATGCCACGAATTGTTATTCCTCGCAAAAGTATCACACAAAATCGTGAACTCTGGGTCTCTCATTGTTTCTATGGAATGTGATAATTGTTTCGAGCATTTGATCAAGTACTTTTACAATGGCCTCACAATGGCAGCATGACGGCAAGGGAACTCTTACGATATAACAGAAGAGAAACACTTTCCATTGAAGAGGTTTCTTTTACAATTTGATTCACAAAAAAAAAAAAAAAAACTGAGGAGGTGAAATGTATCCACGGGCACGATCAATGAATTAGATGCCTCAAAGCCTGGCGGCTTACAAGAAGTACTTGTGCTGTTGATACACTTTAGCTGCATTGCAGACATATTCAACAATGATTCATTCATATGTTTTGGTATGTTCTTGCTGAAAGAGAACCCTTGTTTTGTTGTGATTTTATTATTTTTTACTTCATCTAGAAACAATTATTAGGTCTTCTTATTCTTGGCATTTACAAGCCGCACAATTGTAAAGTTTACACATTGGGACTGCGTGGCATATTATAATTGTTTGAACTTCAAACCCGTAAAATCGAAAATGATATCAAGAAATGCCAACTTCTTTTTGGGGATGACGGTTTTCTGGCTGTCTTTCACTTGAGAATTAGCAGAAACAGGTCCTTTGTAGAATTTACAAAGTGGGCCATTATTACTGAAGTAAGGACAACTATTTCCCGGTGACACTATCGGATAGCCGCCTGGTCACAAGACCTAATGCAAAGATTCGCTTTCTGTATGAACACATTTTGACTAATCCAAAGATCAATTATATGGTTTAATAATCTTATTGGATATGAAAATACCATCTGTTACTCAAACTCTTTACACATTGGCAGTATTACTATTTGATGTGGTGGCTCAGTAAGGGAGAAGGAAAGAGCCAAATTCCCTAAATTTTAAAGACCTTTGAAAACGTTATGAAGACCATGATTTGAGGACATACGCCTGGAATGTCTGGTCTTTCTTAGAGAAACTATCTCTATGCGATCTACTGAAGCTGCCGAGCTGATATCAAAATCTTACCGGCGATGCGGTGAACTGGACCGTGTAACAAAACAAAAGTTGATAAAATGTTAGATACCTTGCATCGCGGTTTAACCTTGTATCAACCGGGTACCCATAATCCCCATTTTTTTTTTAACTTACTGATCAGTATTTAATCAGGAGCCGACAAAGGCAATGTATCATTTTGTTTGAAGAAAGCGATGCCGCATACATGGCAATGCTGCAGCCAACTGTAATCCTTTCTATGAAGGAATTCACTGTGGAAAGGAAGAGAATAGTTGAACATCTTTTCAAATGAATGAAACGGTTGCGGAATGAGCAGGAGAGTGGAAATATACAGGGAGTACAAATTTATCTTCGAAGTTTCTCTTAAAAAATTGATCATTTGTCGCGAAAAATTATCCATTTTGTGTTGCTCAAAACATACAAATTGGTCTTCGATTTTTCTTTTAAAAAATTTCTCATTTATCGAGAAAAATGATCCATTATGTGTTACTCAAAATATTTTTCATTGCTTACAACTATATTTTCTCATCTTTCTGGACTTGATCCAATTTTTGGTTTCTTCATGTGATATGAAACGTTGCTCAGGCAGGTCAGGTGTCATCGATTGGAACAGGTGATGTGTAAGATGATGTGGTAAGACTTCCCAATTGATGATTACTAAATAGGTATGGACCAACGTCGTAACATGTGAGCAAGCACTATTATGCAATAGAATAATTTTTTGATGTCTTGAGCTGTAATGTGTACATTTTCCCTTGAGTGCTTGGTACGATTGTGTTTGGTACAGTTCCTTAGTAATAACTTCCATCGTATTGAACAACTCAAAATACGTGACGCCAAATCAATCCCGCCAAATACGCAACATGAGTTGTTTTTTCATGAGCATAATTACGGTCACGTGGTCCACATAGTTTAACTTAGTGTATCCATACTTTTCATTTATGCTTGACAGGCCGTATTTCACAAATGCAAAATTGAGAGCTAATATTTCCTGTCTTCAATACATACAGAATCCTATTTCCTTTCTTTGAAATCATGTTCAACGATTCTGAACGATTTGAAATTGATTTATGAGTCAGTCAACATTACAATTAAAAGTTATTTTTGCATTTGGCACAAATCTTTCCTCAGAGTTCACAGGGGTTTAACGTGAGTTTCGTCGTGAATGCGATTGCCAACGCCCCCTCTGGGATAGTCAAGTAAAATTTGGGCTATCTATGAAAAGGGAGCTGACAATTTTGGTTCTACCGCAATTTTGGTTCTACCGCAATTGTCAGCCCTTTCTTCTAACCAGGAGAGCAAATTGATTATGCTAGTATGAAACATAATCTCCATTGGCATAGGTGAATCCTGTCTTACCAACTCTGCTACTCAATGGGTCTGTAGCATCCGATTGCAAAGCAAGTCCACATTCGAGCATAAAGTCTCTACCAGTGATTTTGGTATCAACCACAATCCGCGTGATGCTATCACTAAGGGTCAAATCTTTCTTCAATAAAAATTACAATTCTGTGCCTTTATGTACTTTAGGTCTTTTGCTACGCTCGTTGCCTTCTACATCAACCTCTAGTGAATTATCGCCATAGTCGATACACTGCCCAGCATCGAACCAAAACTAGATCCAAATAATAGCGTTAGGTCTCAGCAACAGCATAGTTACGGGACTAAAGGCATAGCAGTTCCAAAAGATAATTTGGCTTAATTAATATATACTGGAAGCAAGTCGTATTATGTCCTGCGTTCAAAAGAGCTGCGTCTGCTTTTCATCTGTCTCTTACACCGCTCTGTCGATTGTAACGTGCCCAAGACTAAAATTCATTCTATCTGATCTGGATTAACATTCATCAGCGTGGTTTTAGACATGGTAAATCTACAAATGATTTGATATTCGCATTACGGCGAATCCAAACAGTTCTAAACATATGTAGACATCTAAAAATTTTCTTCAACAGTTAGTTATGCCAAAATTTTAGCATAAATTTAGTTTGGTAATCCCTCGAAGCTTATATGTTTTTGTCGAAAGTTACTAACCGATTTAAAGGATTTTAATATGACGGCAGATTATCGTACAGCCCTTTCAACGTAATATTTAAAATAATTATGAGTAAAACTGCAGTGAACACGATCAGCATACTTGAGTATGCTGTTGATGTAGACATCACTGTCAGAAAACTGCTTCATGTTACTGCAGCCTTCTCAAGCATAGAGAAGGTGTCAAAAAATGGGTCTAACAGTAAATGAAACTAAATTATTTTTTTTTTGATAAAAGAAAACTTATTCGTGCGTGAATGTCGACAGTTATAACTTTGATTTCGGATTTCGCCTATTTCGGCTCAACTGTGGACAAAGTGTCAGTAAAAAACAGGAGAAGATTACTGCTTGCGAATAGACGCACTTATTCGCTAGGCAAGCAAATTAACGACAATGCCCTTTTTCGATAAAAAAAATCAATGTATCTGATACCAGTCCTCTCTATCCTGCTGTGTAGCCACTTTTTTTAGAATCTGTTCTAAAACTCGGAAATCAATTACCGGCTTTGTATAATCGATTGTTTGTATCCGATGAATATGATATAAGGGAGTTTCTCACTGTCATAGAGTTTGTACGCTTTCTATTTTTAGACTCATTAGAAGGGACCTGCTGTTTAACGGCCGTTCTGAACGTCAGTTTTTTGGAAGGGTTTATCAAATTTGTCGGTCGGTCGAGTATTCGTAGTGATCATCACAAAATTGAGGTGACTGCCATTTAGAGAATAGCTTCGCAGATCGCGATAGTTGCGTTGTTCTTACAATTTTACTACTATTGCTATTATTAAGCTGGCAGAATGAGTAATCTTGGGCATTTTTGCACGTAGTCACCTATTTGACTAATTGCCTCTACTAAAAGGGTGCCTAAGATTTCAAACGGTGACTTTTGATATATGTGAATGGAACTCATTTAAGCGTCGCTTAACTTTGTTTTGATTTCGAAAATCACCTTTCCTGTCCTTAGAATTCTTCAACATCATAGAGGGAATAATAATTACGAAAGCCATGATTAGGAAAGTCTTGCGTACATGATGTTGTTGCTGTTGTTGCATTGGTTTCGGTGAAGAAGAGTTCTTGGCGACTGGAAGAATGCGTCACTCTAGGGTTGTTAGATGCCAACTGAAATCAATGAAAGTAAATAAAAAGAAAATAAACATGTTCCAACGTCATCCCACTGTAATTCAATGCTAGGTGCCAAGCTAGGCTCTGAAAAGGGTTATGATTTAACATGACACATTTGAAAATTGAGCTTGAATGAGTTGGGGAACAGACGATTTAATGAAATGTAATCAAGAATAACCACGTGTTATAGTTGCATCTTTTATACACAAAGGAGTCTAATATGAGAGATCGAAAAATGAAAGGATTTGTATAAAATCCTTTCCTCTTCAACATTATAATCCTTTCATTTTCTGTGACCATTCTCATAATTATTGTCTAGCATTCGGTGGCTTTCTCTTTTTTGATTAATTTTCATGTTTAACCAATAAACCACATCCTTCCTGTGTCCTAATTGCTTATCAAAAGGACGTGGGCATGATTTAGGTAAGAATCTCGTAAAAAATTAAACAGTTTCATTTGTATTGTTGGTATTTGTGTTCGCTGCCTTTCGAGGCTCAAGTGCGAATGGCAAAATGTTCTCACACATTTCACGCTGAGTTGCCTGTTTTCGTTTTCGAAATCGGAAGTTGCGTAAAGATGATGAAGATCGCCATCATAAGATTTGGGTCTCTACTTCCCATTGCGTATAATTCTTTCATATGAATTCTATAGATTTTTTTTCGGTTTTTTTTTATGTGTATTTGTTACCAAATAACAAATCCTTTTGATTCACAAAACAACAACGATATTGGATTAAACATTTAATGTTGCCTTTTTTTCATAATCATTTTTCTTGTCGTTTTTCATTCCTTTTTTCAGAATTTTTGTAGTTATGTGGCTTCCGTGCCACCTGTTATGCTTGGTATTGGATAATTTTTGAATTGATCGCCAGAAACACTTCAAATCGATCCCTTATGTTGCTTACAAGTATACTTTGGCATATGCATCCCTCCCGTTTGCCAAGTGAGATTTTCTCAAGTGATTGTGTTGCACAATAGCCAAGCAGCGAGATTTTCTTTTGTTATCCATTTGAATTTAATTTTTAATATTTAAATGGGTGTTTTTATTGGTGAAATAAACCAAATGTTATTTTCTCAAGGATTTACATTTCAGAGATCTTTCGCTCAATTGAGAGTAGTTTTCATCTTAACAGGCATGAAATGAGTTTTCACTTTTATTTATCTCACTGTTCTGACTTCGTCTTGGACCATAAATAACGCATAACAATTATAATTTGTTTATCGCCATCACAAAATACTCCCCTCTCTAGATCATTTTAATGATTTTTGTGAGTTCTGTTCCTATGCTCGACATTTATGATGGTTACTTCCGTTTCTTTGGTAGCCTGATATTAATTAAATGCGTAGAATAGATGCTTGGGAAGCTGCTGCTGGTGGATCCACTACTTTTTTTTATTGTAGATTCAGTTCAGTTAATCCTGTGCAAAAGTTTAAAGGACACGCTGAGGTGTTCTAAAATTCTATGGTTGCATTGTTCTTTAGTTTTTGAAATTATATGATGTGTCATAAAACTGCAACGTGTTGCAGTTAAGATAAAAATATAAAAAAACTAAGAAAACAGAAACGATATTGAGATCTACGTTCTACTAAATATTTCGAAAAAATTGTTTATTACAGTTTCAATTTTACAAAAGCAATAGATTGGTTTGCTAGGGAAGTTATTCCAACAAATAGTTGATAAGAGATATTGTTGAGGAGGTAAAGACGCCGTACTAGAGATTTCCAGGGGATTTCGAATGAACATACCTTGTTTATAAAATTATTGAGTTTATTTCACAAAGTAATGCCTGTATTAAAATTCCTAAATAACTACACATTAATTTGAAATTACAAAAAATATTATCAGAGGTAAATACATACTTTTTGGTATGAATCTTAGAATCTTAGTTCTTAAAATTATTTCAATAAATGACTTCTGGGCACAGCGTTTAAGCCAACTTGTAAGTAGAAAATTCAAATTAAAATGGCGAAAGCTCAGGGACGAAAAAAATGTATTTCAGCTTAACTACTAAAGGGTTTCCAAATTGTTCTAAAATTAGGGGGATTTTGGGAGTGGCGCTAACAGATATTTTTATAGTAGACACAACATCATACAATTTATATGGCACATCCGGCCCTCGTAAATATGTTTTTTCAGCTGGGCTCCTTTTGGAGACTTCATTAGATCGATTAAATCATGTAATCAAACAAATTTTTTAATGTAAAATGCATTCATACAGAATAATTATCTCTCAAAAAGCACCAGGACATGTTAGTCATTCTGTCATTACGTTGCTAAATCTAAAAATACTTACACTGCCGCTCACTTGAATAGCGCCCCCTCCAAATCATTTAAGAATAGTGACTACTATTTAAAGGACACTTCACATAAGGGTTCAGTTTTTACTTATTTGTTTGTTCTACTTCCACACATCGCCTACAAAAAATTTCAAGCCATGAGAATATTCCGGTATTTTAATTCGGTCTTTTCTTTTAAATTAGTGAAAAATGTGTTCTTTTTTGGTCCATTTGAATACCACCCCTCACGTGGTAATCAGTTTAAGTGCGAAAGTCTTTTGCAGATCATCATAAATCAGATAGGATTACAGTAATTGTGTATAATTAAATATAAAACAATCAATTTTAAGTAAAATGGGCCGAGCTTAATCCTTAAGTGTCGAGGAAAGATGCAAAATTAAAACCTACTTGGAGTATGGACTTTCTATTCATCAAATAGCTAGAAAAAATAATAGAAGCCGCAAAGTTTTATCGACATATTTACGTGATACCGAAGGCTATGGAAATAATATGAAAGGTCGCACAGTAAGTGCTATAACAGCCGCTCACAAGAGGACTATTCTGATGTATGCCTCAAATTCACACGTTTTTGCTGCCAAAATCAAGCAAAAAGCTGGCGTTAGTGCAAGTGTATCAACGGTAAAAGGAGTTATTTTCAAAGCAGCACACTTGCAACACTTGAGACTTTAAAAGAAACCACCGCTAGAAAATCTCTGTAAGGAACGTCGCCTTAATTTTTTGTCGTACGACTATGACGTGAAGTGGAGAGTGGAATAGAATTATATTTTCTGACGAAAAAAAATTTAATTTAGAAGGTCCTGATGTATATAATTTCTACTTCTACAATTTCGAAAAGAGGAACATCTACTCAATCGATTACACAGGCGGGAAGGTGGAGTTATGGTATGGGGTGCGATCTCTTATTATGGCACAATAGAGTTTCAGTTTCTCTCTGCAAAAATGAATGCGACTTCATACAAAGCCGTGCTGAAAAAAGTTTTTCTTGAAGTTAAAAATGTTTTCGGAGACTTGGAATGGAAATGGGAATTCCACCATGACAACGCGCCAATCCAAGGATTGAAAGCCAAAATGTTGAGGTTATGAACTGGCCGCCTTACTCTCCAGACTTAAACATTATTGAAAACGTCTGGATATGGCTAGTACGCAAGGTGTATGAATCAGACAAGCAATATTCAAGCAAAAGTGAACTCATTAATGGAATTAAACAGGCCAGGTCGTGTATTTTTCTGGACCTAATCAAAAAACTGTATGATTCTTTACCGAACGGAATATATATGTATTCTCAACCAGGGCGGAAACACCCACTACTAAATTTTATCTAAAATACTTATTTTCAAATTAGATGTACACAAAAAATAATATCTTTAATTTAGAATTAATGTTTTCGTGTATAATCTAATTTCTGTAAGGGAGAGCTATTTGAATGAACTGAAAGCTGAAATTGAATTTTTGACTTTTTTTTTGTGTTTAATGTTTAGTACTTAATTTATTAAAATGAAAGAAAATTTATATTATAGTATTACAGCAAATGCGTGAAATATGATTCATAAAAGCACAACCAGTTCGTTATATTTATTATGTTGGAAAAACTCGAGCTTAGAAAAATATTTAAAGGGGGCGCTATTCAAGTGACCGGCACTGTATACTGAAACCCCATAAAGTAAATAGGGGTTATCCATTTAATGGTTTCAAAACCGTCGGTCGGGCAAGACTGTCAGCTGTTAAATATCTGTCATCTGAAGTGGAAAATTTGCCACTTAAGAATATGGATCGTTTAACAACCGAAGAATGCGAAAAAATAGTTAAAACTTACTACGAACGTGGTGATTCAAACGTAGTCACTTTTCGTGCATTACAGGGTGGTTATGGTCGTCATAATCGACCTACTATGCAAGGAAGTGACAACATTATAAAGAAATTTGAAGTAACTGGAAGCGTTGAAGATATGGTCAGGCCGCATGACAATGTACGCACTTCCGAAAATCTCGCTTCTGTTAGCGAATGTGTGGCGTATAATCCGTATTTCAATTCAGAGCGCTATGGCTATATAATAAACGACTTTTTTAGGCCTGCAATTTAAGATTATTAACTGGACAACATGTGGTTTCAACAAGACAGTGCCACGAGCCACACAACACGACCTATTTTGGCTTTATTGCATGAGAAGTTTCCAGGAAGCGTAATTTTATGTTTTGGTGGCGTCAAACCCCTTCAGAAACTATTTGTTCATTGATGCCGCTATCTCGAATTCAGCAATACCTAGAAGACTGTATAGTATATGTAATATCTTGCAAGTCGGCAAATAATACTTACATATTGCAATTACAATTACAAACCTACAGAGGGCTACAATTTGTTAAACAAAATATACAGATATTTAAGTGCTATTAATTGTTCAGTGGCTGATCATTTTAAATGATCGGAAATATTCCTCTATTTATGTAAATGTTGTAGCAGGGAGTGAAATGAAAAGAATACAGCTCTTAAAACGTTTGCACGCATTTTCTATAACAGCCTCTGGAGCCAGGTTGCGGTTGCGAAAACTGGAACAAGTTGTACAGATATTTCTTAGAAAATATTCTAGAGGGCGCTTATGCGATTTGTCACCTTACTTTTTGATAATCATTACCTTTCAGATGTTTTTCAAATTTTTAGTGGAATACATCAGATTGTTTTATTTCTATAGGCGACATTCATATTATTTAAACAATTAGAGAAATAAGTTTGTTTAGCGATCAAGCATCTTCATTTGAGAGATTTTATATGAAAGGCATCAAAAGCAAAGCTAAATATTGTTTACAGCACATGTTCATCCACGTTTTCGACTGTATGGGTTGTGAATGAATTTAAACGCGGTCGTATATGAAGCCATGATAACGTACGATGATATTCACTCCAACCTTAATTGCTGAACATTCATTGAATTCATTGACTGACAGGCATGCTGCTTTGCAAATGGTATGGGTATGCGTCAAAAGCTCGGTCGAATCGGCTCTACAATGGATTGTGTCCCACAGTATAGTAGACGGGGCACTGGTTCATTGTAAGATATGCGAGACTGCCGTGTTAAATATATTGACTTAGCTCAATTTTACAGATAAAATTTACATAGGTACATAGGTATATTTGTTAGCATTTTGAAATATGCAAGCACATGTTAAAAGCAGTCTCCTACAGCGTAATATAAATTAAGGATATGCATATGCCAGTTAACTTGGTATACTTCTTTTAATTAGCCATTAAATGTTAAACAATTTAGGAAAGTAATAAAAAAGGTAACTTTTTTAAATGTGTGTTTGGTCCTGGTATAGTCCAGTTTTTTCCCAATGGATTAATTTTGCCACTTGTGACACTTGCGATCCGTAACATTGTGGACGATCTACTGACTATTCGCTAGATAAGTGGGCGTGTTTTAAAAGCGCTTTTCTCAGACATAATCCATTGACTTTGCTCGCTTATTCAGCGAAAATTAGCTTTTTAGTATATCTCAATAACTGCGCACACAATTAGGGAGGTCCCTTGTAAAAGTTTCTGGGCTGGAATGGACACTTGAATAACATGAAAAATTGTGGAAAAAAATTTGGAAAAATTCTCTGGAGATGGGTTCATTCTTATTGGACAACGTTTTTTTTCTTGCAGGTTTCCATGGATTGGTCTGGATTTCAAACAGCCGTTAACATATCAAATTGATTTATTTGAATAATTAGTGTGTTTTATCAAAATCTTAAAAATTAGCCTTTTAGTATATCTCTATAACCCCGTACACAATTAGGAAGATTCCTTGTAGAAGTTGGTGTGAATACTTGAATAATTCGAAAAATTGTGGATAAAACTTGAAAAAATCGACATCTTTCTGAAGGTGGGTTCATTGTCATTGGGCAAAGTTTTTTTCCCTGTAGGTTTCCATGGATTGGTCCGAATTTGAAACAACCGTTATCAAATTGATTTATTTGGATAATTAGAGTGTTTTATCAAAATTTTGAATCCTTGCTCATATTGGCATCAGAACATATTCAACATCCCCAAAGCGATATGCTCTCCTTGGAAAGTAAACTTAATTGATTACTGGAATAAACATCTTTAAAAAGACTTTTAAGATCTTGTTTACTATTTTCAGAATACTTTTTTTCAAAATCCATCCCATTCATCTTGAAAATTTGTTGGAAAAAGTGCAACAGATTAATGACTTAAATATTAATCAAGAGCCAACAATCTTCTCAGCTCTCTTCTTTCTTGCTGTCATGTGTTAAGCAACACTTTAAATACAATATTATATAGGATCATGTAACAAGTGTGCAAATCCCTGCTTAATATAAATACTCGTTCATATGTGTCCTAAACCTCCCTTTGTACCTCAGTTTTCATTGGCGCCATAAGGATTTATGAACGAAATACATATTACTGCACTTAATGCTGCACAATAAATTCAACCAGCCGAAGCTGACTGAGGTGCAGTGTGTGAGAGCGTGTGATAGAAATCAATGATTTCCATCTTCTCACTCGCTGGGAATGTGGGAACCCCAGCAGTGTCACACAATCTGTTGGCAAAACATTGACTCTCTCAGAGATCATTTGAGTAAACTCTGAGATCCTTCAAAATCGATTCAGTTGGATGATAAAATGTTTTGCAACTCGTTACCAAAACAGAACAGAAACAGAACAACAACAACAACAAAAAGAAGAAAATTACTAGAAGATCAAAGCCGGCTTAAGAATTCTTGGTCGAGTTGTACTGCCTTTGGCGGCCGTGGGTGTAAGCAACAACAATGACACAGCAGTAGGTCGGTGAGTCGGTTCTGCCTGCCGTACAATGACATTTCGAAATATCGTCCTACTTTTCAATTGTCGTCCTTGTTGCCATTGTGTTTCTTTGTAATGTCAGGTTTAAGGATATTTTGGTATTGTTGTTATTGTCGTGACTGCTTAATGTTTTATCCTTGTGAACGATCTTGTTCTTATTTTAATTTCATTATATTTATCTTGTTTATGCCTTGTTAAAGATTTGTCTTCAATTATAAACGACGGGAAGAAACAGCATCTAGGGCATCCCAACAAATTTAAAAAGTTCCAAGAAGTAATGTTTATTAATGGAGAATTGATTTATAATTAATTGACTTAATTAATTTGGAAATAATTGATTCCTTTTCCATATAAATAGAAAATTATGCGATATTTTTCTGTCTTAACCACTTTTTGAATATCTCTTTTTTGCTTATCAAGCCAACTTAGAATATTCCACATAGAGTCATCTGGAAATGTGTTACATAATACTTCTTATCACGGGCATTGGCTAACGTAAACGATGAAAATTAAGAGGTTTGTGTTTGTCAGCCACAAATAGTTACATTAGGAAATGCAAATTTAGAAGAAAAGTGTAAAGTTGAAAATCTAAAAGACGCCCAGAAACATTGTACAAGAATCACTATTTAGGAATGTGCACCTGGGATTCTGTCTATACAAGAATCACTTTTTATAAATGTGCACCTGGGATGTTTGAGATTCTATACCGAGAACTTACCTCTTTTAGATTGGGGAATTTCTTTGTAATACTCGTATATGTCTAATTTAATCGTCCTCTAGGAAATGCGACTGACAATACAAGTATGCACACGGTGGAAAAATTATTGCCATGGAGGAAGGCTTGATACTTGGCAAGATAGGTATCTTGTGCTTTAACTTTAGAGACTCGACCTGCAATCTGTAATGGACCAAATAGACACAGTTCACATTAACCCGAAAAATGGTTACGTTGCAGTACAAAATATGCACATTTTCATGAGTGCCTAGAACCAATATTTGATCCCTTCTAGAAGATTTTAGAAGAGAAAGCAAATCTAACCCCACATATCCCGAAATTCAGTCCCCCCAAGGGAAATGGGAATGGCAAAGAACGCAGTAATAAGTGGAACCAGATTTCAATGCAAAACTGTCCATAAGTCAACTGGGATATCCCTTTATTATAATAAAACACTTGAAATCAGATCTGTGATGAAAAATGTAAAATATGCTTATAGTGTAATGCAAGTTTGACAAATTGATGGTGAGAACATGATTCTAGATCAGCATCTGGTCCTAGAAAAGTTTGCGTGTAAAGAAAGTTATACTTAAAGAAAGTTATACATATTTTTTAGACAATCATAGCTAATAACAGAAAATTATTTAATTATTTATTTAAATTTGGCGCCACTCGAAGTGCCATTGTTTGACATTTGAACAATTGTTATTGTTTGCTAGTAGAAGGTACGAGGTTAGTAAAAATGGAGCGCTACACGAATGAACAACGCATTCTCATTGTGACATTGTTTTACCAAAAGGGTGAAAATTTTGCGACTACAGTTCGCAAATTGATCGATCAATTTGGGGTCACAATAATGCTCCAAAAGAGTTAACTGTGAGGAGATTAATGGATAAATTTGCCAAAACTGGGTCTGTTAGTGATGTAAAGACAACAACGGGCCTTCGACCAAGTCGATCGACCGAAAATGTCGCAGCTGTACGTGATGATGTCGCTCAAACTCCATCCACCTCAATTCGACACCGAGCTCAGCAAATTGGTGTCTCCAAATCCACTATGCAGCGAATTTTGACGAAAGATTTGCGTCTCCATGCATACAAAGTTCAATTGAACTGAAGCCAGCTGACCATGGACAGCGAAGGGAGTTCGTTAATTGGGTATTGGAGAGGCAAAATGAAAATGCTGATTTTGCCGATAAAATCATCTTCAGTGACGAGGCCAATTTCCATCTTGATGGCTTCGTCAATAGGCAGAATTGTCGCATTTGGGGTGAGGAAAATCTTCTAGTGACTCACGAGAAGCAAATGCGTCCTCAACGTGTCACTGTGTGGTGGGATTTTAGGCTGGAGGAATCATTGGACCTTTTTTTATGAAAATGAGGCATGTCAAGCGCAAACAGTCAATGGTGTTCGGTACCGTGAAATGATAACCAGTTTCTTCGTGCCTAGAATTGAAGAAATGAATGTGGAGGGCATGTGGTTTCAACAAGACGGCGCCACATGTCATACAGCCAGAGTAACAATTTAATTGCAGCATCAGTCATTTCCCGGTCGTGTTATTTCGTGTTTTGGATTCCAGAATTGGCCGCCTAGATCGTGCGATTTAACACCATTTGACTTTTCTTTTTGGGATTTTTTGAAGTCGATGGCTTACGCGAATAACTCGGCGATGACTCAAGTCTTAAAAGAGGAAATTGGACGCTGCGTTAATGAAATACCGCAGCATTTATGCAAAACGGTCATTGAAAATTTCATTAGAAGATCGCGTGTGTGCCAGCAAAGCCACGGCGGCCATCAGCCCAATGTGTTGTTCCATACATAACCGCATTTTGTCTACTTTACGATATAATAAAGTTTCACGATTTTTTTTTTAAATATCTGGCTTTTATTTAAAATTTAAATCTTGCGTTCTTGTTGGGACATCATTTATAAAGTTCACCAGAAATCAAAAGAGTTTCAATACAAGAAATAGTAGCAATTTAAGTGAAATAAGGTGTTTATTCGAAACCACGAAACAACGAATACAATTTTCAGGAAGTCAAGAATTTAATCATTTACCTCCTATTTTAAAGGCTGAAACGAGAATTTCTTCGTTTAAAACTTTGCTTAAAACTTATTTGTTACACAACGTACAACTTCTGATTTAGAAAATAAATTGTATATTTATATATATGTATATTTATATATAAATATGTATATTTATATATATGTATATTTATATATAAATATGTATATTTATATATATTTTTTTTTCTCTTTCATCATAAAATATTGTAAATAATGTAAAATTCGCAGTATTGCGAACTCGCCTCTATAAAGTCTACAAGACGCTGAGGCTTTAAATTAATACTAATTTGTTTTGGTTTAAATTATTAAAATATTGTTTTATAACTATCAATATTCAAAGCAATAAAAAAAAGCTTGAGCGCTTTCGTCTTGGTTTGACCAGCTTTTTTTGCTAACATTATTCTAAAGATCCAGTGATGATGCGTTGAGGATGGCGTAATAAGTTTTCAACTATTCTCAACATTGATCGTTCGTTTTGGTCATACTTTTTTTTTTACAAATCTAGAAGATTTGATACTCCGTGTATTTTTTAAGTGTTAAAATACTATATAATGAAAAAAGGAACTCCTATAAGTCCCACCCTCTACAGTTTTGTCTATAACAATTAATATACTTGTAAATATAAACTATACGACGTACGACGTACGTAAACAATTTAGAGTGAAAGCGAAAAAAATACGCAAATTCAGTATTAAATTCTTTAAGCATTATTGGGAAATATGTCCATATAATTGTTGGACAAGTTATATTATTGACAAAAGCGTTCAAATCTTACTGTAAAAAACGTTGTTGAATTCTGTTTTTCTTTTGTTCGACTCTTAGTAGTCATCAGTTGTCCATTGCATTATAATTCCTGCAATTGCAATGAATATTAATTGCAAATAGAGTCATTGCAAACAGTTTATACTAACATAATTGGGCTGTTATTACGAGCATAGGCACGTGTGACCATAACATTAACTACAATGGACACGTGACTGGTTTACTGACCCCGTTTCCCTTTACAAATTCACTTGATCAGTTGCTGCCGGGCACTGGAAAAGAATACCATCACATACCATTTTGCATATTTTGCACGATCGTCTGCTAAGAAAATTCTCATGACATAAAAACATAGAAGCCCTAAATGATCAGCAAAGCCATTCGATTGCGTGTCTGTCAATTTCCTTTACACAAGAAGCACAAAAATTTAACATTAAAGGCTTCAACAATAGCTACTCCTGCACTTGCTCCGACATAGCAAAAGCAGTAAGAAAAGAAATCGTAAATCCTTCAAAAGATGATCACCATTTAGTAAGTCCCTTTGGGCCGTGAAAGTGATGTCAAAAAGTATTTCATTTCTCGTACCCATTTCAATCGGTTCCATTGGTAAATTGTTTATTTTATTAGCATTTAACACTTGTTTTCCCCCATCCCATTCATGGCAAATCCTTTGGCATGCGCAGAAAAACATGTAGTTTAAAGTGAAATTGAAATTTCAATACTCACATTGAATTGCCAGAGCCTCAGAAAGTTGTTGTTGCGTGTTCAACGCAACTGAATATTTTTGTTAACATTTCTTTTGCTTCTGTTCGTTGTTAATAAACGTGGTGGGTGGCCGGTGATTTTCCCAACCTCATTGGGTAAAGTCGGTAAAGTCGAGTTCTGCGAAATATTCAATAGTGATTGGAAATTTGCTTGGCAAAATATTGACAAGTTTAATATTCATTAAAGTCAAATTAAATGCGACCATAGTCAACACTAGGGAAGGGCTTTTGCGACCCCGTTGTTTTTTTCTTTTTTGCCGACTGCAATGGCGAGCGATGTTTTTTACATTTCCATGCACTTTTTGTGCCCTTCTTATTGTTGGAGAATTGATTGTTCGAGAATAAACGGGGGATTATTGTGTTTACTTTATCTTCTGCAAATATTGTCTATGAATGGAAGTCCGTATGATTGTCGACATGAATTGTGAGATAAAATGAATTGATATGTTATACCTATCATCAGTGCATAATAGAGGATGAGGGCATCATCATAGTAATATATAGTGACTAGAGAGAAACGTAACTTACTGTCAGATTTCATTCCCAGCGGCGTTTGCCCTCAAAACTGAATCATATGAATATTCATAACATGCAAAACTTGGTATTTTGTTTCAAACGCACGTAGTCCCTGTTTAAGGCTATAAAATCCATATTTAAGCTATCTATTGGGATTTACTATAGCCATAGCTGCTTATACTAGCTAATAGCAAGTGCTTTGGTTTTAATCCAGATTTCACAGGAATTCAATAGCTAATAACTGTGTATAAAAAGAGTTTTCAGAGAAAACAAATATCCGATTTCGACAGCATGCACAAAAGTGAACATCAGACAAAATCGTTATCCTCCCATACTTTTCTCTTCACTCCATCTGAAATTCGTCTATGTCTAAAGAATTTAAACAATAATCTGATAAGGAATGGGAGTCAAAACAATGAATCTCTTGTTTTGTTTTATAATTTTTGGCGGAATTACTTGGTTTGAATGGTTTGACACTTTACACTAACACTCTTTAAGAAACATTCGTTTCCTCGACACGATGTAGTAAACCCTTACGGCCCTTGGAGTTATGGAGATGTTCAATACCCAATGAAAATTGGCCGCCTTCTATTGTATTGACAGATGAATTCTTCCTTGGGATCTCTAACTGTTATACACCTGGGGATAAATACGAACGGGCCTTTTATAAAAACTCTCAAGCAGCACACAAATTCGGACTTAGATCAAGTATTCTTTAATAATGAAGGTGTCTAATGAAGTAGCCTATCTGACATGCCCCCATTGAAGGTTCTTAGGTAAGCAGCTAACATCATGACATAAAAGTTTAGGCATAAACTGATTGCTGGCAGCTTAATGTTGGGGCTGGGAGAATCTCGCCTAAAGAACTCGCCAGAAGAGAGAAAAAAAAATGGAACATTCCAAGAGTAGATGACCTCGTGAACTTATTAGAAACTATAAAATAAACATATGCACCTGCAATGTACAGGCTCTTTATACAAAAGGCGTCTCCATTCAATAAGAAAATATGCCCGGCAAGTATATGGATGACTCGCCGCCATCCGGAAGATGCGATGGAATGAACATAAAAGCTTTTCATTGCAGCTGTCATTGCAGAAAGGTATGAATTTGCGTGTGGACTTGTAGCTGGCAAGAGAATTAGACACGTTAAAAAGCCTCAAATCACATTAAGGCGAGATATTTTTTATCATGATGATTTTGTTCCTAAAGAAAATACAGTTGATGGAGCCAAGGACACATTATATTAGCGCCACAAGAAATGTGTGACCGCTGTTCTGACCATGACATTAAAATTGCTCTGGAAGATTTTAATACCAAATTCGAAAGGAAATATAGTCTTACTGAAGTAATTTATAAGTTCAGTCTACACAACGGACTCGTCGTGGCGAGATGCATGGAAGCACAAGCACATCTAAACGGCAACTTGGATATCACCCGATCAAAATATGAAAAAGCAGATCAATCACAAGGTAACAGATAAAAGGAAGTAATAATGGGAGTACGTGATGGTAACATAGACTCGGATCATCATCTAATTATAAATAAGATATGCACGAGATTGAGCAAAAACTAATTTTGCAAAACTGCATACTTCTGAGAAGTCCTTGAACTATATTTATCCATTACAACGATATCTTTACATTGCACCGGTTCAATGCCTCTAATACTGTTATTTTGGACATATAGCGCATTCGCCGCAAACTCCAGTGCTATTTGGGTATGATAAATGCACATAAACGGTTGATGACATCGATGTTATTCATAGAAAACTTTTTGATGTTACTGCAACCTTCTCAACCATTAGTATGGAGACAGAAAAAAGGGATTTGATTATAAAGTAGGAAAACCCATTTACCTGTTTCGGCTAACAAAAAAGCTGCTCGTTTGGTGAGCTTCACAAACGTTGATAACTATATAATGAATACAGACACTGTCTATAAAATGAATACAGACACTCATGAAATTACGAGGGGAGCATTTCTTGAAACACATATTATAACAAACTATTCAAACGCTTATATGACTAAGCCTTCTTTTGACAGACATAAATCCAATGGCACCAGATACTAGTCTTGCCATTCTGTTACTTCACGGTAGACTGGATAATGACACTAGCCTATTCATTTATGCTCCTCAAACGAATCATGTGATCTATACCGATACCGGGAAGCTCAGATGCATTAATATACTGCGATTGTACTGATTCTTATTAGGCGGATAGGTGAAAATGATCTAGCACGAAAAGAATTAGCTAAAGAATTTGGTAGGCGGCACAATAAATGACGACCAAAAGGGTATCAAAGGATTATTTTCTTCGCTCAGAGTAATATCTTTAATAGAGACGATTCTGACCGCCATTTAAATAAAAAAGTGCCCGGAGAACTAAGAAATGTGCAACAGTTTCTGATCTCGCTTCAAATAATTTTTTTGGAACTATTTTTTTTCATGGCAAGAAAATTCAGTACAGGCCAAATCACGTTCCATGCAGAACCAGTTTGTAGTTTTTTATAATCTAACTTTGATTATTACAATTGATCATTTTACTGAAACAATACGCAGAAAAAGATAGCTTCAGGAACAGAGCGTAATAATCACTTCTTTGGAATCTGCATTGGTTTAAATTAGGAACGGAACCAAGGAAATTTAACATGGGGGATTCCTAGAAGTTATGTCAGTAAAAGAAGTGTAATCAGTAATTATGCGAAGTAATGAAAATGTGATATTATGATGAATAGTGATAAATAGAATCCAATTAACTGGAAAATATTTGAAAAGTTCAATATTATTGAATAGTATTATTTTGGCATACGTGTAATTTCTTTAAAATAAGTATACCAAATCTACTTAATACTAGTAATTTTTTATTTGTAACTAGTAAATAAAACTTAAATGGACTAAATGTTACTTGATTTGAGTAAAATAAGTACGCAAATTTTCTCGAATATTTGCTTTACTTATTTTGTGTAAGAAAATATTTTGCGCCATATAGAGATCAATTTAACTTAATTTGATTTCGTTTTGACACAAAATTAGTTCACTTTTTTTGAGTGTAAGAATTGATTTAGAATCAAACATTTTTGGAAGTAATGAAGAGGTGATTTCTTTAGAAATGTTTCGGTAACTTTTGCTTGGTGGTTTGTATCACTTACATGATGAGTCCTTTTAATTTTATAGCGTTTTCATTTAATTAGCCAATTCTACCACAAATTTTAATCAAATTTACAACTTGTTCTAAACCAGGTTTGAACTTAACCGTTAAGGTTTAAGAATAAATAGGTTCCATTCTCTGAAATACCAATAATTTGCTTATCGAACCACAGCTTTAGTTGAAACAAAATGCACTTGTGGTTTCTTGCAATAAAACAACACAATTCTTTAGTTGTTAAATAAGTCGCACCCAAATACACAGCAGACACAGCGACAAATTGTCAATTTCATGCTTATTGGACACATTAAAGAGAAGAACCCTTTCCTTTCGTTCGACTTGAACGCTTGTTTGGTCTAATCTACTCCATTATCAGTTAACATGAGTCCTAGCATTATTTACAATACTTTTATCAGGTTAAGGGATAAGAGAACAAGACAACAGGAAGGCTCACGGTACATTTCGCACTCAATCCTACCCTACGCACTGTGATAAGTCTGTTGCGTCACTTGGCATAAGAAAATAGAAATGTGTATTACAATCTGGCAACGACTTTAGTGGATATTTCTCAAAGGTGAGTGATTTGGTTGATGTTGGCTTCTGACTTCCAGTGCGTGCACAAATGATATAAGACCGCTATATAGTCGATGGATAGCACATAATTCGACCGAATCTAAAGAAGACGTCTTGTTGGGTATTGAAGAAAATGGCAAAATTATAGTAACGAAGTTTCAAAAGACAAATAGCGACAGACGATGACGAGACTTGGATTTATGCTCAGTAAATAACGAACGGATTTTCATTATGTATTAAAATCGTTAAAAGAAACCTTTTAAGGAATCGGAGAACGATTAATTGAAGAGACTAAAATGGGGATGATCGATCATCTTCGAATTTATGGATTGATCGCCTGTACAAACCAGTAGTCCGTGAAAATGTGCGAATTTTACCCCAGTAATTGTGTCTGCATTCGTAAAAATAACCCAGAATATGGTAAATGATCATGGACAATGCTGCTATTCGCTTAATGGTTTCCTTAGCAGTTGAAAGCGGATCTCGATTTTACAAAAAAGGCTTCATCATCATGGAGGCTCATTTTTTGGACGAAAAGGTTGGGCAATAATCAAAACTGTCGGATTTGAAACGGTGTCACTGAAGGCGTTGTTGTCACTGTCAACGTAGAACCACTACCGATCGATGACAACTAATATTTTGTTGACCGAAATTTGTTATGGGTGTGAACGATATGTGAATGCAAATATACTGCGTCTGATGGCCGTTAAACTTTTTCTTGTGTGGATTCCTTAAGTCAGACGTTTGTGCTAATAAACCGCTATTTAAACAATGCAATATATTCGTATTCAAATGAAACGAGAAAATCGTTCATATCTCTTGTTCTATTCAATTTTAAGATCTACCAGTCCCTACTGAAGAACCCTTTAATATCGAGACGATTTTAGGAACTTTGTTCGGGAATTTTGTTCGGATGTTTAGATTGTTTTATTGCTATCGGGAGCTTTATTTCTGGACTGATTTGAGATGGTCGGTAACTTTTAGTTCTCCAAAGCCGTAGAGATCAGTGCCGGCTCTCTAGAATGTGGCTCATGTGGGCAATATGGAATTGAGTCGGTTCTTTGGTAACTCCGGAGTCAATTTCATTTTAGCTATTCAGATTCAAGGGAATTTCAGCATTTGAACTTCGTAACAGCAATTCAAGTTCATTGACAAATCGGACCAATCTCTATGATTTTGATTTTCCGACAATTCAGGATTACGTTGGAAGTGCAAAGCTGTGTCGACAATTAGCAGTCATATTAGTAATTCAGATCCGTTTATAAACTGAAGCTGTCGGCAGTGCAGATTGATTGGTATCTCAGGATAGCAATAATGATCCTATTTTGTCAGGAGCTTAGATTCATCAAGAACTAGAGGCCATATTGATTGATGGCAATTCAGGTTCATTAGCACCTCAGGATAGATAATTCTGTTAAATGGGCAAATTGAATTTTTGCCAATAGCTTAGATGCAGCGGCAAATTAAGTTAATGAGGAATTTTACTTTGGGCTAATTTGAGATGGTTGTTAATTTTTTGTAACTCTTCCGATGCTGTTGGTAACGGTTGATATGAATCATGTACGCAATTTATAATTGTGTCAGTTATTTGGGTCCTCTAGGTAAAGGTTAAATTACCTAGAGAAACCAATTCTCTCTACGGTCCAAAAGATAAGACTAGTAGGCTCAATCAGTTTTTTCTTGTTGAATAGAGTTTGATAGCATTTTGGTTGAAGTCCATGCTATTTACCATTTATCAGCCACATGAAATCAATGGCAATGGTGTTTATAATAACGCTATTGCGTGCTTTCAGATGTAACATAAATCTTCCCCTCAATCATTGGAGACATTTAGGAAGCTCCAGCGTACGGAGAGTAAATGATAGAGTTCCTTTCTCTATATAATTTCTCCTCTAAGGTCCTCGGATCAATTCTACAATTATTAATTAATTTTGAAACTTAACTTCGCATCAGCAATTCAGGTTTCCCGGGAACTTGGCAATTAAGGTCCGTATCACCAATTCGATTTTATCTGCAATTCAGAGTTGTGTCGATGATTCGATTTCGCAAGCAACTCGGTATTGTGTTTATGACTTGGATTTGTTGACAATTCACATTCATCGGCGACGCGAGCTTATGGGGGTCGTCAACTTGATATGGTATCAGTGATTCGAACTTGGCAGCAGCCCAGATCCATCACAAACTCGATGTTGATGATTCTGTTTAGTAAATAATTCAGTTATTTTGGCAATTTAAGTTCAGTGGTAACTCAAAATTATGTCGATAATTCGTGATTGCTAGCTGTTCCTGTCTACTAGCAACCCGGGATCGATCCGATGATTGGCGATATTGTCGATTATTCAAGTGACGTTTATAAGATGTTATCTCATGTATTATAATATAATCTAAATTTCAGAGTGCTGAAATGAATTATCAGGTATGTTCCAAAAAAGTAGTGGAATTAAAGTAAAATACGATTTGAAAAGTTAACGTTTCGTTTTGGATGTTCTGAAAATGAAGTGGTTTGTTGTTTTATTTTCTCATATGAAATGAAGTTCGAAAACAGAAGCTCTAAACAGCTGATATTGATTTGAAAATAAAATTTAGTTATTAAAACTACTATTTGTGTTTTTTTTTGTGCATAAAACTAAAGGATAAATAAATAATAAGGACAAATAAATAAATAAAGGATAAATAAATAATGAATGTGGTGTTAGTGTCCACTGTATACCAAACCAATGAATACGCAAGCAAAATTACAAAGGCGAATTTTGCGGGATCACTCAAATCCTCTGGATATGGGCGACACTACCTAAGTACACACATGTATGTACTTAAGTACATTCAATATACTTTTAATAAAAACTATTAGGTTTTTACAAAATTATCGCATCAACAAAGGTGCATTTCGTAACATTTTGTATTGCATAAAATTGAGACTGCCCAAGTTATCCATTCCGGCAGAACTACAGCTTGCTGCCACATTAAGATTTTTAGCAGAAGGAGTATTTCAACGAGGGGTCGGAAAAGACACTAATGTGTAATCGAGTGCTTATTGTTCTAAAAAAATATATTTGTCCTAGGTGGATTAAATTGAAAATGACAGTTGATGATCAAAATTTGTCTAAGCGCCACTTCATTCAAAAATTTGGTATTCCCGGTGTAGTAGGATGCATTGATGGAACTCACGTGGAAATTACTAAGCCGCGAAAAGATTCCACAATTCTTCCAATTTTACATGGTCCCCTTTTTCCAGGTCTGGATTGTTTTGCATAAAACGTAGCATTATTGCATCCTGCCTTGTATTCTTGTGTTTTCCCCTTCAAACAAGGAAAATTTTTATTCAACCAAAGGAATCTGACCACTTTTATTTATTATACTTACATGTTTACTTGCAAAAATTTTTGTTTCACAATAAAATTTCAAAGTATTTTTAAACCACTTCTTTTTCACTACGATTTGATGTTCAAAAACAAAAGAGAAATGAAAAGTAAAAAGTAAAATTCAGAACACCCAAGTGTCAAATTGAAGTGATTTCAAACTACTTTTACTTTAAAGTAGAATCTGGAACATACCTGTATATCTTTGTATGACATGTAGAAAGACAGACATTCGATTGACAGACCAAAGTTCTACTTTATCGACAGGAGTTGGATTTAACAGCTCGAAGTTTGATTTAACAGATTGTGTTTGCTCACAAGTTTTGCCCGCTTTTAGATATCAAAACATTATCAATATAGAAATATTGATATATTTAAAGATAAGAAATGAAAATTAAAAAAAAAAAAAAATTAATAACTAAAGTACTAAACTGTCGACATATTGAAACTGTGCAACAGTTACATGCAGAGTGCAGCCATAGGGGAAATCGTATCCGTGATCTGCTTCAGGCGCAGGTGTAATCGTCAAAGGCGTTCAAAAAACAAATGCCACAATTCGTTTACATAAAATTGCATAAAGTTATTCAAAATGCAGTTACGAACAACCTTTCGAGTAGGAAATACAAAAGCATCCAGTTAGGGTGAATCTTCAGGACGATATACATACCTTGTTTGCCACAACAAGTGCGTAAGTACGTTTTATTTGGAGAGTAAGGGCGCATCGGTTTTCACCTTGCGGCATTGCGGATGATAGGCAATAAATTTGTTGTGACGCTCAACGAACCGCATCACCACCACCACTAGGTTTTGTTGTGTGACATTTTTATCTAATTGACAATTGTTTTGTTCTGGTACTTGCCTCCTTTCTCTCCAATGTGTCTGTCGTTTGTCTGTCTCTCTATGTTTTGCCGTCATCTCTTTAAGATTGTCACAAAGATTGTTAATCGTTCATGCCTACATTTGCTGTTGCTTGCCGATCAATTATCGATTCCCTTTCATCTCGACTCAGCTCACGTAGAGAACATTTCATAATGTTGGCGGGGGTATGATGTCGCAAATTTGTCGGCACTCATTTGTGTACACCGCTCGTTGCGCTCGTCATTGCTGCTCTATTAGTTTTGTCCTTTGTCCTCTTTTGTTTCTCTTCCATTGTTTGTCATTTCTGCTTTTCCTAATGAGTAGTGCTGCTACTTGTGGAGCTGCTGTATTCGAACGCAAAAGGAGTAGAATTAGGAGAAATAGGCGGCTTGACTTTCCTTCGGCTTCGGAAAATGTGACTTTTTGTGGACATTTTATTCTATTCATTATTCTATTGTGTGAATAAAATTTAGGCTGATCGAGGCTGGTTGGAAAATCAACGCCTTCTTGAATCCCCTTAAGCGGTTTGATATAAAATTTATTGGATTACGTTGTGTGTGGCTGGTTGATTTTCTATACGATTTCTAAGAATTCATAAAGAATTGATGGTTCAAAGGAGCGGCAGAGTACTGGTGGGAAATTCAAAATATTTAAAGAATCAATATCAAATTCGTCAAAAACATGAAAAAAAAAATAAAATTCTTAACAATAAGCCTGTAAATATATTGGTGGGAAATAGAGAAACTAAGCTTCAAATCTGTCTGTCAGATGGCATTGGGGATGAGCTGTCACATTAGGACGGGCCGGTCCGCGTAAAAAACCAAAAAGTTTTGTCAGTTACCCCCTAATATTTTCAAAGCAAAAGTTGTACTGAATTTTATGACTTTAAATCCCTAGAAAAAAGTTGGCGCATCGAAATCGAGATATCGGAAGCTACTACTATAATTTGACATTGGAATCAAAAAAGGTTAAAGAAAGAAATACAGCTGCGATCAAATTTTAAACAGCGGTATAAGAAATATTGCAACCGAATTTCAAATGGGGACGTAATGTACAATGTACGGCATTTGGAGGTAAGGTAGAAAATAATTTTTACATTTTCGGAATAGTGCAGGGTGATTAGCTTAACTTTTTTTCGACCCATCATAATGTCACCTTTCTTGTTGGCATGGTGCATTTTTCAATCACCAGGATTTTGGTTCCAGGAACAAAGAATTGTTTCATAAAAAAAATTTTAAAAATTTTATCAACATTTGAGCTCAGAAAAAAGGATAATATCGAAACTTGAATTACCTTGAGTGCAATACTAAATGATAGAATTCAAACAATTAGCTCAATTGTCTTATCTTGTTTAAGAATCAAATTTTCCCGTACAGAAAT